>WNGS01166226.1:10312814-10329665 GCA_020271785.1 Procambarus virginalis | reverse complement strand
CATAACCAGATCATCACCAGTTACCCTCGCAAAACACTAAAATAATCGACAAAACGCAAAATTACACACTGTCATCTTTGTGAACTCAACGGAATGTACAATATACCGCCCCAGCCATCATGGAAAGTGTATTGGAGTTATTAATAAGCCAGAGACTAAACTCTCCCTCCAGCTTCCCCTCCCACTGGAACTCCCAGCAACCATCCCACACACCCTCCCATCCCACACCCTCCCATCCCACACCCTCCCATCCTCTGCATTACACAACATTTTCTTCCGTGTGGACGCTGACATATATTCAGATATTTATTTTATATTTTTTTAATTATTTGTCCATCCATTTTAGGCGAGGGGAGGAAGGTTCCACCCCCCCCCCCCCCAGGGTCGCCTCGAACGAGGACACACACTCGCTGCTTTCCACCGTCTTCCTCATGATAAGGGAAGTGTAAATACGTGTAAATGTAAATACGTGTGGCTGTAAAGGCATGTGAAATGAAATACAATGTAAAAAAAAAACTGTGTTTACAAACGTAAATCCACGTGATTGTAAATGACTGTAAATGTGCATGAGTGAATGTGAATATGTGAATGTAAGAATTAATGGACTTGAATGTGAATACACGTCACTGTGAATGATGGTGTGTGTGTGAATATACAAATATGAGTACATATGAATATGAATACAAGTGAATGCTTCTTAGTTATGAGTTTATGATGCGATGATGAGCATGAGAAGGAGACTCCATACCACACACAATCATCTTGAATTCATCAACTCTTCATGCTCGCAGGTTGACAGAGATGGGAGTGATGACAGGATTGATTGAACGACGTCAGTCCCCACTGAACGACGTCAGTCACCACTGAACGACGTCAGTCCCCACTGAACGACGTCAGTCACCACTGAACGACGTCAGTCCCCACTGAACGACGTCAGCCCCACTGAACGACGTCAGTCCCCACAGAACGACGTCAGTCCCCACTGAACGACGTCAGTCCCCACTGAACGACGTCAGTCACCACTGAACGACGTCAGTCACCACTGAACGACGTCAGTCCCCACTGAACGACGTCAGTCACCACTGAACGACGTCAGTCACCACTGAACGACGTCAGTCCCCACTGAACGACGTCAGTCACCACTGAACGACGTCAGTCACCACTGAACGACGTCAGTCCCCACTGAACGACGTCAGTCACCACTGAACGACGTCAGTCCCCACAGAACGACGTCAGCCCCCACTGAACGACGTCAGCCCCCACTGAACGACGTCAGCCCCCACTGAACGACGTCAGCCCCCACTGAACGACGTCAGTCCCCACTGAACGACGTCAGTCCCCACTGAACGACGTCAGTCTCCACTGAACGACGTCAGTCCCCACTGAACGACGTCAGTCCCCACTGAACGACGTCAGCCCCCACTGAACGACGTCAGCCCCCACTGAACGACGTCAGCCCCCACTGAACGACGTCAGTCCCCACTGAACGACGTCAGTCCCCACTGAACGACGTCAGTCCCCACTGAACGACGTCAGTCCCCACTGAACGACGTCAGTCCCCACTGAACGACGTCAGCCCCCACTGAACGACGTCAGCCCCCACTGAACGACGTCAGTCCCCACTGAACGACGTCAGTCCCCACTGAACGACGTCAGTCCCCACTGAACGACGTCAGTCCCCACTGAACGACGTCAGTCCCCACTGAACGACGTCAGCCCCCACTGAACGACGTCAGTCCCCACTGAACGACGTCAGTCCCCACTGAACGACGTCAGTCCCCACTGAACGACGTCAGTCCCCACTGAACGACGTCAGTCCCCACTGAACGACGTCAGCCCCCACTGAACGACGTCAGTCCCCACTGAACGACGTCAGCCCCCACTGAACGACGTCAGCCCCCACTGAACGACGTCAGTCCCCACTGAACGACGTCAATCATTAGCGTAACTGAGCACCATCAACTCCATCTTGGCCGGCCGTTGAGGTGTGAAGGGTTGTCACCTTAGAATGACCTTGGGTAACTACGCCGCTGTTCCTTGCAGATGGCGGAAGGACCACTGATACTCTCGTGGCGCCTTGCCTCACTAGACTGCTTGACGCCGTGTTAAGAGTGTTTTTGATGATTTCGGGGCTCAGCGTCCCCGCGGCCCGGTCCTCGACCAGGCCTCCTTTTGTTACACATCCCCAGGAAGCAGCCCGTAGCAGCTGTCTAACTCCCAGGTACCTATTTAGTGCTAGGTAACAGGGGCTCTAAGGCAAAAGAAACTCTGCTCATTTGTTTCCGCCTCCACCGGGGATCGAACCCAAGCCTAGTACTACGACTCTCGAGCGCTGTCCACTCAGCCGTCAGGCCCCCCGTAGCTGTGTGCTCACCTTATTGTGCTTGCAGGGGGTTGAGCTTCGGCTCTTTGCTTCCGCCTCTCAATCGTCACTTTACTGGTGTACAGATTCCTGAGCTTCTCGAGCTCTACCATATCTACATATATCTCTATCATATCTGTGTGTTTGTGTGCACTCACTTATTTGTGACTGCAGGATCGAGCTCTAGCTTTCGGACGCCGCTTTTCCAGCCGTTGGTTATCTAATGCAATGACTCCTGGCCTATTTCCCTATCATATCTGCTTTTAAAGTTATGTACGGAGTTGGCCTAAGGTAACGCAAGCCTCTATAATCTGCTCAAATTCAAATTCAAATGTTTATTTAGGTAAAGTACATACACACAAGGGGTGATACAAATATTGATGAATTTATAGATAGAGCTAGTACATACAATGCCTAAAGCCACTATTACGCAAAGCGTTTCGGACAGGAAAAACACTAAAGACTAAAACTTAATACTAATTGAGATTAAGTTTTTGATTAATAATTGCTCCTTTAAGTCATCCTATTTACCCCACTTCCCCTTTCCCTAAAAAAAAGTTATACCATCTCTATGACACATCTGAGTCTCAAGCTTCCATCCGTGCCTTGTTTTATTGTTGATCATTGTAAACATTTCCTCTGTTTCCACTTTGTCAATCCCTCAAAGTATTTTATACGTCTGTATCATGTCCCCCCTTCCTGTCCCTCCTCCTTACTAACGTGGTCAGGTATAGTTCCTTCAGTCTGTCTTCGTACCTCATCCCTCGCAGCTCTGGGACGAGTCTTGTTGCAAACTTCTGCACATTTTCGAGCTTCCTTATGTGTTTTCTTTACACTATTATTATTATTATTTTCTACCACAGACGTGGCCACACATATACAATGCTAACCAGAATATATACATTTTCTTCTGTCCTCTATGGACAGGGTTAGAGATGTGTTAAACACATAATTCAATGAATTATTGAACAATCAACCACAGAAGGTGATTGTAGTGCTTTTAAAGAGCCCGGCCTGGGGCCAGGCTCGACTTGTGATAACTTGGTCCAACAGGCTGTTGCTTGGAGCGGCTCGCAGGCCCACATATCCACGACAGCCCGGTTGTTCCGGCACTTCTTGCAAGAACTTATCTAATTGCTTCTTGAAGTCATCCACCTTTGTTCCGGTAATATTTCTAATGCTTGCTGGGAGGGTGTTGACCAGCTGTGGACCTCTGATGTTCAAACAGTGCTCTCTGAACACTGATACTTCATACACAGACCACAAGCTAATTGAAGTTCAAGTTAACATTATTACCAATAGTGGGTCCAGGTGGAGCAACAAGCGAGAAGGTTATTCAATCAAATCAATGTTAACAAGAAGATCGACTGGGAGAAAATAAATGTAGACCTTGCAAACATACAACGGGAGACGGTCTTAAGCGACAAAACTCCCACTCAGGGAATAGCTCAACTGACGGGTGAAGCAGACGAGGTCTGCCTGAAGCACGTGCCTGTGAGGAGAGACAGAAAGAGGACCACTCTAGGAAGAGAACGCAGACGACTGTACAGGAGAAGGACAAAAATAACGCAAATGCTTAAGCAGACACGACTATCACAAGAAAGAAAAAATCAATAGAGCAGACGCTGAAGCGATTATTCCAGACTAAGGAAATTTAATTTGCAACAGAAAGCTATTAAGGAGATAATGAAAATATCAAAATATTCTTTCACATATGCGAAATCAACATCAAAAGCCTCCATCAGTATTGGACCATTAATTACAACTGAAGGTTCGTACACAGAGGACAACAAAGAAATTAGTGAAATTCTAAGAAGCCAGTATGAGGCTATGTTTAGCACACCAATAAACAACATGAAAGGTAATGACCCAGACAGCTTCTTTATGAATGACATTCAAGCTGCAGATAATATAACGGATATTAACACGCACTCAGAAGATTTTGCAAGATAATTTGAGAACAGCCTAAGGACTATGCTGTAAAGTTATAGTGAGCGCCCAGTCACTGGGAATATCCGGAATCGAACGACGACCCTGCATGAATCAAGTCAGTCGTTGTACCAACCAGTGCCAGTGGACAATAATTGGAAGCCTTCAAACCTACCTGTTGTTGGTTTCGGGAATCAATGTCTCCGCGGCCCGGTTTTTAATCAGGCCTCCTGGTTGGTGATTGGTCAACCAGGCTGTTGGACGCGGCTGCTCGCAGCCTGCCGTATGAGTCACAGCCTGGTTGATCAGGTATCCTTTGGAGGTGTTTAACAAGTTCTCTCTTGAACACTGTGAGAGGCCAGCCAGTTATGTCCCTTATGTGTAGCGAGAGAGTGTTGAAAAGTCTTGGGTCTTTGCTGTTGATAGAATGCACAGTAGAATCACAGCAACGTGATGGATCCATGAATAATGTGTCAGTACAATGGGTTCGAACCCGGGTCCCTAAACTCCTCAGTCGATAGTGGTTGTGGCCTTAGAAATTCAGGGAAGCGGATTCGATTCCATCTAACGTTCGCAAAATTTACTTGTACTTAACCTCCTTTCCAGAGTTTCTCCCGTGCAAGTTTCACCGCAGTTTCTGGCATCCACCTCCGGGTTCGATCCCCGATGGAGGCGGAAACAAACGGGCAGAGTTTCTTTCACCCTGATAGCCTTGTTCATCTAGCAGTAAATAGGTACCTGGGAGTTAGACAGCTGCTACGGGCCGCTTCCTGGGGGTGTGTAACAAAAAGGTGGCCTGGTCGAGGACCGGGCCGCGGGGACGCTGAGGACCGGGCCGCAGGGACGCTAAGCCCCGAAATCATTTCAAGATAACCTCAAGATAGCCTCAAGATAACCACCTCATCCATCAGTGCTGGTGTCGCGAGGCGACAAATGTGTTCACTCAACACCGTCCAACTGACACGTACTGAATGGCCACGCCCCAGAAGCTGAGAGCGCGCATACCTGCAGCATACCTGCAGCATACCTGCAGCATACTTTGAGCATACCTGGAGAGGGTTCTGGGAGTTCTTCTACTCTCCTAGCCCGGTTGTAGGCACCATACGTCCAAGCTTTCGGGCACCGCCACATCTGGCTACACACCTGCCATACCTGGCTACACACCCGCCATACCTGGCTACACACCCGCCATATATGGGTCGCCCCCCCCCCCCCCGCCGTCCTCGTGGGCTTTATTGTCTTACGGGCTACTCATGCCCGTGCCGCCTCTTGGGTGGCCTAATCTCCATCAATCATCAATTAATTGTCATAATGTAAGTGTCAGGTCAGGGGGGGCCTGACAGCTGAGTGGACAGAGGGTTGGATTCGTAGTCCTGAAGTTCCGGGTTCGATCCCCGGTGAAGGCAGAAACAAATGAGCAGAGTTTCTTTCACCCTGATACACCCTGATAGCAGCAAATAGGTACCCTGGGAGTTAGACAGCTGCTTCCTGGGGGTAACAAAAAGGAGGCCAGGTCGAGAACCGGGCCGCTGGGACGCTAAGCCCCGAAATTATCCCAATGTAATCTTAAGATGTTGCAGCCTCCAAGAAGGCTGGGAGAAGAATCCCTCCCCACCGAGCCCTCAGAGGCCCCCTGCCATCTAGGGGCCCCGTGCCATCTAGGGCCCCGTGCCATCTAAGGGCCCCCTGCCATCTAGGGGGCCCGTGCCATCTAAGGGCCCCCTGCCATCTAGGGGGCCCACGGTATCTCACTTCCTTATCCATCTCGTCTAATTGCAAGCTGTCTCTCACTCTAGCGTCTTGGGGTCGCGGGCCAAGATGGCCTTTTTGGTGGGTTACCAACGAACCAGGTACACCATCACGGACCTGGTGGCATTTAATACAATGTTGGTTTGCATTAATACAACGGTGGTGGCATTAATACAACAGTGGAGGCATTAATACAACGGTGGTGGCATTAATACAACGGTGGTGGCATTAATACAATATTGATTTATATTAGCACACGTCTAACAGGAAAAGGTCTACAAAAAGCCCTTGTTCATCTCGATAAAAAAAATGGTTTAGCTTTTATCTTAATAGCGCCGGTGACTCGGAGAGACGGGAGGACTGATAAACGGACAGGCGAGCTACGGATAAACGGACAGGAGACCTACGGGTGAACGGACGGGCAAACGGTAGATACTGAAGTATAAACCAAAGGATAAATAGACGAACATACGGATAGATGGACAAGTAGGCACTCGGACAGACAGGTGGATGGATATACAGACGGGCAAGTGGACACACGCGGATAGACAGACAGGCGGACGGACACATAAATCTAAGGACGGACGGCCGAACAGGAAGGACAGACTTGTAAATACCGTTGGAGTTTTTAATTAATATGTATGTATGTAGGCCGGATATCACCGCAAGGTTACCGCAAGGTAGGCCTAAATTTGACCAGACTTTCTTAAGTCTGTTCCCTCCGTCCCATCCCACATCCTTATCCTGACCCTTTCCCAGTGCTATATAGTCGTAATGGCTTGGTGCTTTCCCTGATAGTTCCTTCCTTCTTAAGTCTGCTGGTCTGCCTTACTCTGACTCCAACCACCACCTTACTAGTTATTGACAAAGCAACTGGAATTTGTTACCGTTGAAGGTCGTACTGCATACTGTTGTCTGCTAGAAATTCTTGTTTAGTATTTTTCTGTGAGTTCTAGCGAAGTTATTTTCAGACTTATGGCGTCGTCAGCATATCTGGATTATACCTGGTTGATGGGGTTCTGGGAGTTCTTCTACTCCACAAGCCCGGCCCGAGGCGAGGCTTGACTTGTGAGTGTTTGGTCCACCAGGCTGTTGCTTGCAGTGGCCCGCAGGCCCACATATCCACACAGGACGAAACGAAACTGTGGGAAATATTCCTGCCTATGTCTTATATGGGGATGGAGGGTGGGGGGGGGGGGAGTAGCGGTGCCAAGACCTTGCCCACTCCAACCAACAGTCTGGTTGACCAAGTTATCACAAGTCAAGCCTGACCCAAAGCCAAATGAAGGGAAATTGAACTCTGACCCCAATAGAACCCAGAACTCTGGGATTAGAGCTCCCAGAACTCACTCCAGGTATACTCCAGGTATACTCCAGGTATACCTTATAGGACTGAGCTTCATACCATTCTTGGATTGGACAAAAATCAGCCTGTTTGTTATAAAATTGAAAAATCAATTTGATACGTTTTCTATCACTTACTCAACTTCCCTTTTTCAGGGGAGACTACTCCATAGTTACAATTATGAAATTCTTATTTTCAAAACCTGTGTATAAGACGTCTGCATCCTGGAGAGTTTCTAAAGCCTCTGTGATTGTCATATTGATCAAGCAGGTGCGGAGGAAGAGTACCTTCCTGTCCTGAAGCAGAGTTGACCTGGGATTCAATACCATGTTCTTTTCCATATAACTGCTAATTTGACTAAATAGAACCTACCCAAAGATCTGAATGATGTGTGATGTCAACGTGTAATACGGCGACGTCCCACTGGTACTCTCCCACTGGGAGGGAGAGTACCAGTGGAAGAGTACCAATGGAACAGTACCAGTGTTACAGTGCCAGTGAAATAGTACCAACGCAAGAGTACCTCCCCACCACCCCCCCCCACCTCCAACAAATCAACAAGCAAGTCCTGTGCAAGGTTGCAGGTGCCGGAACCATTGCAAGGGTGGTTGCAGCCTGGTATAATATAATAGGGCGTGGCCCCACCCTTGTCATGGGCCTCGCTCACCCCCTAGTGCCCTCCCTTTATGGAATCCCAAAGCTATATATATACTTTTTTTATGAGGAGAAACCTCTAAGCCAGCATGACCCTTCCACAGCACTTGGAAGGGGTATGGGGACCAGGAGCTGGGGTACGAAGACAAGGAGCTGGGGTATGAGGACAAGGATTGAAGGAACAGTGACCAACCACTTGGGCCAACGGGGATCGAACACTAGCGATGTAAGGATCAAAGTCGTTACTCTACCAACCAGGCTAATTGTAGACGAATAGTTGTGGGTTATGAGACAGAGGCCAGAGAGGAAGAGGTAGATTTGGGTAGAGAGTTCGTAGATTTGGGTATAGGGAGTGGGGGGGGGAGGAGGGGGATTTGGGTAGGGAGTACAACCGTTCTCCTAATAGAACGTCGCATTTTGACGTATACTCCACCTAAAGGCAAAAATTGTCGTACTAGAAAATGGAAGCGGCTCGCGAAATTCACACTGTCCCGTTTTCTGTTTTAGGTCCTCTGGAAGGTTAGGATAAGGGCACTTTAATACGGCTGTTTCTTGACGTTGGAGAGCCTTAGGAGGACGGGCTGGAGAGTGATAGAATAGGTTTGGTTTTGGGGTTGGGGCGTGTGGGTATTGAGGTGAAGACAGGTGTGGACATTGAGGTTAAGGCAGGTGTGGACATTGAGGTTAAGGCAGGTGTGGACATTGAGGTTAAGGCAGGTGTGGACATTGAGGTTAAGGCAGGTATGGGCATTGAGGTGAAGACAGGTGTGGACATTGAGGTGAAGACAGGTGTGGACATTGAGGTTAAGGCAGGTGTGGACATTGAGGTTAAGGCAGGTATGGGCATTGAGGTGAAGACAGGTGTGGACATTAAGGTGAAGACAGGTGTGGACACTGAGGTGAAGACAGGTGTGGACATTGAGGTTAAGGCAGGTGTGGGCATTGAAGTGAAGACAGGTGTGGGCATTGAGGCGAGACAGGTTTGGCCGAATATTGCTCCACACTTCCTGAATATGTTTTTGCCCATCTCAACAACTGTTGACTAAATTCCAACAAGATCAAAGTGCCAACCATCTTGTTTGACTTCCTGAGCGAGAAATGGACATGACAGACCAACACCAAAGTGAAAAACCTGCGATACACAGACACACACACACATACATACATACATACATACATACATACATACATACATACATACATACATACATACATACATATGGTAGTGAATAACTGGGACAGCTAGCTAGGAAATGAAATGATAGACCCATACTCAATACAGTTTTAAATACAGGCTCTGAAACCTATACACCAGTCTGTTAAGTGTTGAAAGGCGTGACCCAAGAGCCTAGGTTCAACTCCCAGCAAATACAACTACACGAGTACGCACATATATACAACCATATACATACATACCCTATGGTATGTATCATTGAAGATATATTCATGTTATATTGGTGTATGTTTATGTGTATTAAAGAATATGTTCGTACATGTATCAGCCTAACTGTACTAGCGAGAGTTGAGCTTCAGCTCTTTGGTCCCGTCTCTCAACCTGCAATCTATGGGTGTCCAGGTTCCAGAGCCCTTTGGGTAGACACATGGGGACAGATTCACGAAGCAGTTACGCAAGCACTTACGAACCTGTCCATCTTTTCTCAATCTTTGGCGGCTTTGTTTACAATTATTAAACAGTTAATGAGCTCCGAAGCACCAGGAGGCTGTTTATAACAATAACAACACTTGATTGGGAAGTTTTTCATGCTTGTAAACTGTTTAATTAATGTAACCAAAGCCGTCAAAGATTGAGGAAAGATGTACACGTTCGTAAATGCTTCAACCCGTCCTCGACTCAAGTCCATTACATCCAGCAGTCGACCCCACAGACGCATTCATAAATTTTAACATGCTGTTCATTCAAAACGGGAATTTTCTCAAATATAAATTAATATTATAATATATTAGCATATTGTGTATATATAGGCATAGGATAGGTTAGGTCAGGTGTTTAGGTTCTGCTGGCGATTATTTGTATTGCCAGTACGTGGATGAAGCATTTACAGCGTTGTGGTTCGAACAAAATTCGTCAGTGAAGCATTTGTTCTGGATATGTTCGAACGTCAGCAGTTGTGAGTCGTGTGTAAACCGCTTTTCATTCATAAACAGGGGGTTTGGCGGGTGCATGGAATCACTTTTGGATCTTTGTTTGGAGGACGGGCTGAAATGCTTGCGTAACTGCTTCGTGAATCTGACACACGGACATTCGAAGCTCCCCTGTCACCACCACTTCACATCTTAGTGTATTGCATTTGAATACTAATTTCTCGCTGGCGAAGTATTTATAGTTTCTCTGTGAAAGATCTGACTACTTAGTTTCCACCTGTGTTGCCTTATCCGTGCACGTCAACGCTTGCTTATTCCACTGAGAATTTTGTATATAGTGATCACGACTCCTCTGGTTCTACTCTCTCCTGTCTGAACATCAGAGGTCCACGTCTGTTCAGTACCCTCACAGGAAGCATTTTAAGATATAGCATGTTGACCAGACCACACACTAGAAGGTGAAGGGACGACGACGTTTCGGTCCGTCCTGGATCATTCTCAAGTCGATTGTCCATGCTTGGTAATACCAGGGTATAACCATACACGCATGGTTATACCAGGGTATATGCATACACGCTTGGTTATACCAGGGTATAACGATAAACGCTTGGTTATACCAGGATATAATCCTTTGCCTCTCTTTATCCACTCTTGACTCAGCAGCAAAATGTCAACTGCTCTGTGACATTTCTGGGCGACAGTCCATGTCTTGTGTGGCCATATCTCTGATTTCTGTTTCCATGGCATTTCAGCCAGTTTATCACTCCTACCAGCGCCCTCCCAGTCACTCCAGTGACTGGGAGAGTCACTGATCCTCTCTGACTGACTCACTGACTGTTCCTCTCTAATATGTTCTACTCTGTCTCTACCTTCCTCTAAAAACAGATCATATTGATCTTCCCCGTCTATAAACGCTGAGTACCTCTCTCCAAACTCTCTTCTATTCAGCGGTGCTGCCCCCTGTCACACGAGCCTGTCTGTCAAAGTTGAGCAGCAATCACTCAACGTCCTGTCGTTTTCCATACTGGAGAAAGATGTAGACACATGTAGGCACTCACATCTAGGTACTCACCTCTAGGCACTCACCTCTAGGCACTCTCTTGTCTGATTGGCGTTGTTTCGCGACAAACTCCAACTCCGTCTGTCAATCAGGGCTTCTCTTCAGTGAAGCATTGCTGACTGTTGTCATGCTGACTGAAATCATGCTGATTGAAGATTATGACTTCAAATTCCTCAAGGTGCTCACACTTAAGCGGTTCGTTTTCAGTTTCTCCTGCACCAGGAGAAGGCTGTATGGTGTGGTCCTCAGGGAACATGTCCTGCCCCGTACGTCTTCTGTCTTGAGGAGCCCTTAGATACAGCCTGAGTACATGAGTACATATGGAGTACTCCCTTGAGTGCATTCTGAGTACATACTGAATATCTCTGAGTTTATTCTGAGTAAACCCTGAGTACATATTGAGTGGATCCTGAGTATAACCTAAATGCTCAATAAGTCTACCATACCTTAATAAGTATATTAAGTAGTCTTAATATACAATAAGTCTACCATACCTTAACGTTTGTTCGTTAATTAAACGCACTGGCCGCCTTACGACGTTCTTTGCTAGACTCAATACCGTTATTCACAGAGCAATTACGAGCTCACTCCCGTCATCTGCACCTCTCATCTTGTACAGAGTTTAAGAGTTACGAGGTCGTTCCCAACCCTAGGTCGTTATGGACGACCTCGTACGCCTTCCAAAATCGTAAACTGTGTTGTAAATACCCATTAAGGAAGTACAGAGTTCGTAAGAGGTTACGTTCTTGATGAATACGGATTCGTCTATCCGCATTCATCATCTTTTTCATTAGTCTGTCTGGCAATGGCACGAAAGTTGGTTTCATAAAAAAAATACAATTACATTTAAAAGGATTTAATGCCTTAGCATGACAATGAGCACAATTAAGAGAACAGGGTACACATCACTGTAAACACGGGGCCTGACAGCTGAGTGGGCAGCGCTCGGGATTCGTAGTCCTAAGGTTCCGGGTTCGATCCCCAGTGGAGGCGGAAATGATAATGGGCAAAGTTTCTTTCACCCTGATGATGGCCCTGTTCACCTAGCAGTAAATAGGTACCTGGGAGTTAGACAGCTGCTTCCTGGAGGTGTGTAACAAAAGGAGGCCTGGTTGAAGACCGGGCCGCGGGGACGTTAAGTCCCGAAATCATCTCAAGATAACCTCAAGAATCAGGCGCCTAAGGCTCCTTAATCTCCTGCCAACGAATATACGAAAGTCACTGAAACAACTGAAAGATTTCAAGAGAATACTGGACAAGTTTCTGCTGTGAAGTATCGGATCAACCAGGCTGTGATGCCTGGCTGTGATGCCGTAGGCCAGGCTGCCTACGAGCTAGGAATACTAACAGCGTAACAGATCAGACCAGGGAAGGCTGGCCACAGACCAAACAATCATCAGGGAAGGCTGGCCACAGACCAGACAATCATCAGGGAAGGCTGGCCACAGACCAAACAATCATCAGGGAAGGCTGGCCACAGACCAGATAATCACCAGGGAAGGCTGGCCACAGACCAGACAATCATCAGGGAAGGCTGGCCACAGACCAGACAATCATCAGGGAAGGCTGGCCACAGACCAGACAATCATCAGGGAAGGCTGGCCACAGACCAGACAATCACCAGGGAAGGCTGGCCACAGACCAGACAATCACCAGGGAAGGCTGGCCACAGACCAGACAATCATCAGGGAAGGCTGGCCACAGACCAGACAATCATCAGGGAAGGCTGGCCACAGACCAGACAATCATCAGGGAAGGCTGGCCACAGACCAGACAATCACCAGGGAAGGCTGGCCACAGACCAGACAATCACCAGGGAAGGCTGGCCACAGACCAAACAATCATCAGGGAAGGCTGGCCACAGACCAGACAATCACCAGGGAAGGCTGGCCACAGATCAGACAATCACCAGGGAAGGCTGGCCACAGACCAAACAATCATCAGGGAAGGCTGGCCACAGACCAGACAATCACCAGGGAAGGCTGGCCACAGACCAAACAATCATCAGGGAAGGCTGGCCACAGATCAGACAATCACCAGGGAAGGCTGGCCACGGACAATCACCAGGGAAGGCTGGCCATAGACCACACAATCACCAGGGAAGGCTGGCCACAGACCAAACAATCACCAGGGAAGGCTGGCCATAGACCAGACAATCACCAGGGAAGGCTGGCCACACACCACACAATCACCAGGGAAGGCTGGCCACAGACCAAACAATCACCAGGGAAGGCTGGCCACAGACCAAACAATCACCAGGGAAGGCTGGCCACAGACCAAACAATCACCAGGGAAGGCTGGCCACAGACCAAACAATCACCAGGGAAGGCTGGCCACAGACCAGACAATCACCAGGGAAGGCTGGCCACAGACCAAACAATCACCAGGGAAGGCTGGCCACAGACCACACAATCACCAGGGAAGCTGGCCACAGACCAGACAATCACCAGGGAAGGCTGGCCACACACCAGACAATCACTAGGGAAGGCTGGCCACACACCACACAATCACCAGGGAAGGCTGGCCACACACCACACAATCAAAAGGGAAGCTGGCCACAGACCAGACAATCACCAGAGAAGGCTGGCCACAGACAATCACCAGGGAAGGCTGGCCACACACCATACAATCACCAGGGAAGGTTGGCCACAGACCAGACAATCACCAGGGAAGGCTGGCCACACACCACACAATCACAGGGAAGGCTGGCCACACATCACACAATCACCAGGGAAGGCTTGCCACACACCACACAATCACCAGGGAAGGCTGGCCACAGACAATCACCAGTGAAGGCTGGCCACAGACAATCACAAGGGAAGGCTGGCCACACACCACACAATCACCAGGGAAGGCTGACCACAGACCAGACAATCACCAGGGGAGGCTGGCCACACACCACACAATCACCAGGGAAGGCTGGCCACAGACCAGACAATCACCAGGGAAGGCTGGCCACAGACCAGACAATCACCAGGGAAGGCTGGCCACAGACCAGACAATCACCAGGGAAGGCTGACCACACACCACACAATCACCAGGGAACGCTGGCCACAGACAATTACCAGGGAAGGCTGGCCACAGACAATCACCAGGGAAGGCTGGCCGCACACCACACAATTACCAGGGAAGGCTGGCCACACACCACACAATTACAGGGAAGGCTGGCCACACACCAGACAATCACCAGGGAAGGCTGGCCAAACACCACACAATCACCAGGGAAGGCTGGCCACACACCAGACAATCATCAGGGAAGGCTGGCCACACACCAGACAATCACCAGGGAAGGCTGGCCACACACCACACAATCACCAGGGAAGGCTGGCCACTCACCAGACAATCACCAGGGAGGCTGGCCACACACCAGACAATCATCAGGGAAGGCTGGCCACACACCAGACAATCACCAGGGAAGGCTGGCCACACACCAGACAATCACCAGGGAAGGCTGGCCACACACCACACAATCACCAGGGAAGGCTGACCACAGACCAGACAATCACCAGGGGAGGCTGGCCACACACCACACAATCACCAGGGAAGGCTGGCCACAGACCAGACAATCACCAGGGAAGGCTGGCCACAGACCAGACAATCACCAGGGAAGGCTGGCCACAGACCAGACAATCACCAAGGGAGGCTGGCCACACACCACACAATCACCAGGGAAGGCTGGCCACAGACCAGACAATCACCAGGGAAGGCTGGCCACAGACCAGACAATCACCAGGGAAGGCTGGCCACACACCACACAATCACCAGGGAAGGCTGGCCACAGACCAGACAATCACCAGGGAAGGCTGGCCACAGACCAGACAATCACCAGGGAAGGCTGGCCACAGACCAGACAATCACCAGGGAGGCTGGCCACACACCACACAATCACCAGGGAAGGCTGGCCACAGACCAACAATCACCAGGGAAGGCTGGCCACAGACCAGACAATCACCAGGGAAGGCTGGCCACACACCACACAATCACCAGGAAGGCTGGCCACAGACAATCACCAGGGAAGGCTGGCCACAGACAATCACCAGGGAAGGCTGGCCACACACCACACAATCACCAGGGAAGGCTGGCCACACACCACACAATCACCAGGGAAGGCTGGCCACACACCAGACAATCACCAGGGAAGGCTGGCCACACCACACAATCACCAGGGAAGGCTGGCCACAGACCAGACAATCACCAGGAAGGCTGGCCACACACCAGACAATCACCAGGGAAGGCTGGCCACAGACCAGACAATCACCAGGGAAGGCTGGCCACACACCAGACAATCACCAGGGAGGATGGCCACACACCAGACAATCACCAGGGAAGGCTGGCCACACACCAGACAATCACCAGGGAAGGCTGGCCACAGACCAGACAATCACCAGGGAAGGCTGGCCACAGAACAATCACCAGGGAAGGCTGGCCACACACACACAATCACCAGGGAAGGCTGGCCACACACCACACAATCACCAGGGAGGCTGGCCACACACCAGACAATCACCAGGGAAGGCTGGCCACACACCACACAATCACCAGGGAAGGCTGGCCACACACCACACAATCACCAGGGAAGGCTGGCCACACACCAGACAATCACCAGGGAAGGCTGGCCACACACCACACAATCACCAGGGAAGGCTGGCCAACACCCACAATCACCAGGGAAGGCTGGCCACACACCACACAATCACCAGGGAAGGCTGGCCACACACCAGACAATCACCAGGGAAGGCTGGCCACCACCACACAATCACCAGGGAAGGCTGGCCACACACCAGACAATCACCAGGGAAGGCTGCCACACACACACAATCACCAGGGAAGGCTGGCCACACACCACACAATCACCAGGGAAGGCTGGCCACCACCAACAATCACCAGGGAAGGCTGGCCACACACCAGACAATCACCAGGGAAGGCTGGCCACACACCACACAATCACCAGGGAGGGCTGGCACACACCACACAATCACCAGGGAAGGCTGGCCACACACCAGACAATCACCAGGGAAGGCTGGCCACACACCACACAATCACCAGGGAAGGCTGGCCACACCACACAATCACCAGGGAAGGCTGGCCACACACCAGACAATCCCAGGGAAGGCTGGCCACACACCAGACAATCACCAGGGAAGGCTGGCCACACACCAGACAATCACCAGGGAAGGCTGGCCACACACCACACAATCACCAGGGAAGGCTGGCCACACACCACACAATCACCAGGGAGGCTGGCCACACACCAGACAATCACCAGGGAAGGCTGGCCCCACACCAGACAATCACCAGGGGGCTGGCACACACCAGACAATCACCAGGGAGGCTGGCCACACACCAGACAATCACCAGGGAAGGCTGGCCCACACCAGACAATCACCAGGGAAGGCTGGCCACACCCAGACAATCACCAGGGAAGCTGGCCACACACCAGACAATCACCAGGGAAGGCTGGCCACACACCACACAATCACCAGGGAAGGCTGGCCACACACCAGACTGCCATAGAAATACACTCGAAATCCTCAACAGGTAAAACTAATCCTGTGAAACCGTTGAAACATAAGTTACGTTATCACAAATATTAAACATTTCTCACATTTACCGCTAAAAAGCAAACAACGACCCCTCGTTACTATCACG
>WNGS01166226.1:10290063-10305577 GCA_020271785.1 Procambarus virginalis | reverse complement strand
CTGCCTGAGTCACACTACAGCTGCCTGAGTCACACTACAGCTGCCTGAGTCACACTACTGCTGCTGCCTGCCTCACACTACAGCTGCCTGAGTCACACTACTGCTGCTGCCTGCCTCACACTACAGCTGCCTGAGTCACACTACTGCTGCCTGCCTCACACTACAGCTGCCTGAGTCACACTACTGCTGCTGCCTGCCTCACACTACAGCTGCCTGCCTCACACTACTGCTGCTGCCTGCCTCACACTACAGCTGCCTGAGTCACACTACTGCTGCTGCCTGCCTCACACTACAGCTGCCTGAGTCACACTACTGCTGCCTGCCTCACACTACAGCTGCCTGAGTCACACTACTGCTACTGCCTGCCTCACACTACAGCTGCCTGAGTCACACTACTGCTGCTGCCTGCCTCACACTACAGCTGCCTGAGTCACACTACTGCTGCTGCCTGCCTCACACTACAGCTGCCTGAGTCACACTACTGCTGCCTGCCTCACATTACAGCTGCCTGAGTCACACTACTGCTGCCTGCCTCACACTACAGCTGCCTGAGTCACACTACTGCTGCTGCCTGCCTCACACTACAGCTGCCTGAGTCACACTACTGCTGCCTGCCTCAAACTACAGTGCCTGAGTCACACTACTGCTGCTGCCTGCCTCACACTACAGCTGCCTGAGTCACACTACAGCTGCCTGAGTCACACTACAGCTGCCTGAGTCACACTACAGCTGCCTGCCTCACACTACAGCTGCCTGAGTCACACTACTGCTGCTGCCTGCATCATTGGTATGGCATGTATCCACTTTGTCTTGGGACACCCTCCCAACCAGCTACTTTACTGTGTTCATTAATAACTTTACTGTGTTCTTTAATAACTTTACTGTGTTCTTTAATAACTTTACTGTGTTCATTAATAACTTTACTGTGTTCTTTAATAACTTTACTGTGTTCATTAATAACTTTACTGTGTTCTTTAATAACTTTACTGTGTTCATTAATAACTTTACTGTGTTCTTTAATAACTTTACTGTGTTCTTTAATAACTTTACTGTGTTCTTTAATAACTTTACTGTGTTCATTAATAACTTTACTGTGTTCATTATTAACTTTACTGTGTTAATTAATAACTTTACTGTGTTCATTAATAACTTTACTGTGTTCATTAATTACTTTACTGTGTTCATTAATAACTTTACTGTGTTCATTATTAACTTTACTGTGTTCATTAATAACTTTACTGTGTTCATTAATAACTTTACTGTGTTCATTAATAACTTTACTGTGTTCATTAATAACTTTACTGTGTTCTTTAATAACTTTACTGTGTTCATTAATAACTTTACTGTGTTCATTATTAACTTTACTGTGTTCGTTAATAACTTTACTGTGTTCATTAATAACTTTACTGTTTTCTTTAATAACTTTACTGTGTTCTTTAATAACTTTACTGTGTTCTTTAATAACTTTACTGTGTTCTTTAAAAGGTCTTAGGACATAATTACTCCCAGATCTTTTTCATGTTCTTCTGTTCTATAGTGTGAACTCACACATTAGAACTCATGTTTATACGTGGTTTCCGTTTCTTATATTTTCGTTTTTTCATTTTTCTTATGGGCGATTGAAAGACAGGATTGATATCAATTTGGAGATTTGCTGTGTTCTCTATATTCTCCACTCTCATGAAAATCCTAGTGTCATCTGCAGAGGATGATACGGATTGATGAAGTGTTTCAAGCGTAGGTTAGACATATATATGAATGAGTTTGAGTACAGATTACTTATCTCCCAATCCTGAGCACTCCAGGTGCAAACTCTGTGAGCAGGAACTACGGCATGATTTCCCGCACTACATCACCGAATGCCCAGTTATTAGACCATTCAGTCCCGTTGGCATGAGGTACTTGAAGCTTTGTAATTACTTTATTCACTCTCGTGTTCTTGAGAATATCGTTATATTGCACCCAAAATTTGCCAGTGCAGACTACTAAACGTATGTCCCTGTATGACTAACCATCCTGCGAGATGGGGACTCAGTATCACTGCTGCCTTATTCACTCTTGTGTTGATGATGGTATCCTCATAATGCACCCAGAGTTTGCCAGTGTAGACTACTGATCACGTGCCTCTGTATGACTAACCATCCTGTGTGATGGGAATTTTTAGCATCACGTAGCTGCTAGCTTTTTGACTCACACTGTACTCCCCTTCATATAGTCTAGGGCAGCGGCACTAATGCAGATGTACCTAATATATTAATAAAAAAAATGGGTGGAAATAAATAGGAGCTGCCTCGTGTGGGCCAATAGGAGCTGCTTCCTACGGAGTATACCTGGAGATGGACCAATAGGAGCTGCCTCCTACGGCCCAAGAGGTTTCCTACATCATTAATATTTTAGGATATTTACCAAGCACCATAAAATAAGCAAGAACACAAAACAGCCCAAGAACGTAATCCATGAATGATAAAATATTGAAGCCAAATGATGGGATCGAACCCACGTCCCGGGACCCTCCAGACACACGCACTAAGTATACTGATTACCTCAAAAGTCTTTGATCCAGAAGCATGAACTCAGAGTTAGAAAGAGCACGATCCGGTACCACACAACACTCTACCGTTAACTCAATCTCTTAAGAGCAGCATATCTGGCCCGGGGGGACAGAGAGACGCTACTGAAGGGACGATACCCATCTCCTAATGTTAGCATGTCGGCAAAATGAACATTTCCTGAAGCATGTCGATAAGGCTCACATCACTCCAGCCGACAGTGGTGACCACCAACCATCTGAATCCCCTTCAGGGATCGGAGGACGACAACGTGATATATACTTACGAGGAAGCTGGGGGCAGGAAAAGTACTCCACTCGTAGAAATTAGAACTAAAATCGTTGTCAAACTCTCCTCTGACTGGACCTTAAAGTTTCGGGACATTAGATCAAGAGT
This sequence comes from Procambarus virginalis, assembly GCA_020271785.1. Classification (NCBI taxonomy): domain Eukaryota; kingdom Metazoa; phylum Arthropoda; class Malacostraca; order Decapoda; family Cambaridae; genus Procambarus; species Procambarus virginalis. Next base: position 10,302,632 of record WNGS01166226.1, on the reverse strand, counting down.
ACCTGGCCAAGATGTATATGGTATACTCTGCGAGACGTGTGTCGTGTTTAAGGTTAGATACACTGTGTGCTGGGTGCACCTCTCCAGGTGATGACCAGGTGACAGGTGTAGTGCCCACATAATGCCAAGCCACACAGGTGGGCATGCCAACAGCCCAAGAAATACAGGTGGGCATGCCAATAGTTGAAGAAACACAGGTGGGGCATGGCCTAAGGAATTTCTTAGGGCTCCCGGGCATTATATTTAGGTCGGAGTAGGCGCCCAAAAGCTTGACCATGGCCCAAACGGCACGATCTCCACCCCCCCCCCCCTCTGCTGACGGCTCCAGGCGCTCCACATTTCCCTAGTGGCTATAGACAGCACCAGGCTCAGTGATACGCACCAGGGACTGAGTAGAGAGAGGAGGAGGAGGAGAGAAGAAGGAGAGAGCAGGAGAAGCAGAAAGAGGGAGAGGAACGGCGAGGGGGGTACAACCTGGTTGTAAACAGATTAACGGGTCGTGTTCCATGGAAAGCTAGCAGTGTATGGCATACCATGATCTATGGGAAGGTAAAGCTCTCAGCCTGCTACCAGCAGCCACAAGTCTTGTACCCACTTGTTTAAACAACAAATTGTAACAGAAAATATCGAAAAAAGAAACATAATCAGCGGGAAAAGGGGCAGAGGACGACTTTTTTATTAAAAAAAATCAAGAGGGTACCCAGTTTGACGTGGGTATAGGAGTGGGTTGTTGTTGTTTAAGATTCGCTACTTGGAACAAAAAGTTCCAAGTAGCACGGGCTATGGTGAGCACGTAGTAGATCTAGGAGTGGGTACAGTAATGGGTCAGGGCTGAAGTGGGTACAGGAAGAATCACATTTAGGCCTCTGATTTTCGACGGTTGTGGAAGCAAATATTATTCATAATTTTTAAAACTAAGTATGATAGGGAAATAGGACAGGAGTCATTGCTGTAAACAACCGATGGATAGAAAGGCGGGATCCAAGAGTCAATGCTCGATCCTGCAGACACAAATAGGTGAATAGACACACACAGGAAGAAGCCTCGGATTCTATTGTGACTGAGAATGACGTCACAGATTCTGGTGTGAATGGGAATGACGTCACTGATTCTGGCGTGAATGGGAATGATGTCACAAATTCTGATGTGATTGGGAATGACGTCACAAATTCTGCCGTGAATGGAAATGACGTTACAAATTCTGACGTGATTGGGAATGACGTCACTGATTCTGGTGTAAATTACCTCTTTAATGAGCGACGTTGAAAGGTGTCACAGCTCCTCCTCGTAATTATTATTCGAGATTAAGTCTAAACTTCTGAGGCAAAAAGTGACAAAATGGCGGCGCTAATTACTTCCGGCCTCCATCATGAAGGCAGTATACTGCTCCTTAACAGACATCCGGGTCATTTACATTTACAGAACTCAACACAATGGCCGTCGACATCAGAGTACTGGCAAACGTTAGAACATCATTCAGAAACTTAAGTAAAGTTGACCAGTTCAGCAAGCAGGAGGCCTGGTCGAGGACCGGGCCGCGGGGTCGCTAAGCCCCGAAAACACCTCAAGGTAAGGTAGGAGACTTAGTGAAGGATTCACTCGTCTCTCGTAACTCTGGGACGAGCCTCGTCGCAAACTTCTGAACCTTTTCCAATCACATATGCAAGAACACTCATAGATTTGTTGATTGTTGCCGCCGAAGGCGGCTAGTTTTTTGTGCACCACATACTCATCCTGTGAGCGGTAGCGCAAAAGCATTACAGAGGGCACAAAGGTCTTTATCAGACCTCATCTTACATTATTTCATAAACAATTTCATCTATCCTTCACACCTTATAATTACAATGTCAGCTAGTTACAGAGTAAGTGCTATTTCAAGAGCTACTATTTACAGTAAGTCATCATACATTATGGTAGGTCTTATCGCTAATACATAATAGTTTGACCATGGGGACATTACAGAGTCATAGGGGAGCTTCTGTTTTTATTAGTCCTCACCATACACTATTTGTTTCTGAATCTCATATGTCGTTCATCTATTGGAAGCGAAATGTGGATACAGTGCAAGGATTTCAGGTAATTTATCCATGGTAATAAGATAGGTTGCCATATCATACATAGATTGATTAACAAAACCTTTCGAACCAGAGATGCTGTACCAATGATTCTTTTCAAGACACTAGTGCTCTCTAGGGTGGAATATGGTATGAAGAAAAGGGTAACAGCCCCCATTCGAAGCTGAAGATACTGACCTGGAGAGCGTGCAAAGATCCTTACTGCTAGAACCCTCTCGATAAAACATTTCACTTCTTCGAGCCGATTAAAAAATGTCAAACTGGTATTCCCTACCTTGGAGTTGTTCCGGGCTTAGCGTCCCCGTCGACCAGGCCTCCTGTTGCTGGACTGGTCAACCAGGCTGTTTGACGCGGCTGCTCGCAGCCTGACGTATGAATCACAGCCCTGTGATTAATACTTCATGAATCGAATATGAATATGTGTAGTGNTTATGGTAGCAAACTACATATTGCTTGGTTTTGCCGTTTGGCCAGCCATCGTGGCCCAGTACTGCTGCCTGCATCATTTTGACTGTTCCTGACCGCTCCACGCCAGCTGCTCAACACGGCTTGTCTACTATACACCAATTAAAATCATTGTTTACCTTGCAACTGATCATTACAGGCGGTTATTTGCTCTTTTTTTTGGTTGATAGATGCCGTCTGTTGCACCGTTGTTAACATCACCGAGCGTTGCAACACCTCCCATCCTGCTCCTTGGATAAGGGTGCACAGCAACGGCTTCACTTCTTGTACAGGTCGGCGTTCGATCCCCAATGGTTATAGGGTGGGGAAACGTTCAAGCCTGGCCTCAGGCCAGACCTGGGGAGTAGACGATCTCTGAGAATTCACTCCAGGTATGACGTTCCTTCACCCAGTCCTCCTATCTCTTGCCAGTGCTTACAACAATCGCTATACTGACCCGGACAATGAACAAATCCACAAGTGCCGTGACGAGGGTTCGAACCTACGTCCGAGAGGATCCCAAACGCTGCCTTAACGCGACTGAGCTACGACATGGTTAAAAGAAATACAACCGGAAGTTCTACTGACCCGGACAATGCTGTGGTGCATTTTGATCGCTGTAAAATCCTACGAGATGTATAGATAACTATTAATACAACTTTCTAATGCTAAACACGTAAATCCACTCATGTATGCATCCACATGCACTGAGCAGCCACTGGACCAACCCTTAGCCCTTCACTGGTGGGTAACTTGCGTCAATTCCTCGTGAAACTCGAGTCAAGTTCCAAAAGCTAACTTGTGTTTCATATCATCACTTCAACTCCCTCAACTTAACTATCATGGCATGGACAGAAGAGAAGCAAGCCGAGAGAGAGATCTCCAGCAAGTGTTGGCAAATAATTAACAAAAAAGAAGGCCCCAAGGCGGCATACATTGTCACGTCTTACTCTTAAGTTGACATTAAGAAGCATCTCTGGCCTCACCACCTCCTGTCATGCTCCACTTATGCCAATCCATCCAATACAAGTTCCTTGGTGCGGCCAGGCGTCTAGAGCTTGTGGAGGCACGAAGCAAGACGGATAGAGCCAGAGATCACAAGGTAACCTCTCCTGATGACCACCATACCCCTTATAATGGGCGGCTTGGCTAAATTTGTGAACAGGCAGCGAGGGTGATCCCAGAGCTGCGGAGAGCTTGATCTGTGAGGGGCTACAGGAAGGGAAGACTCTCAATTAAGGGTGATTTTGGTGGGGCTGACTTACGCTGCATCCTTTACTGAATGATGGATGGGGCCAAGGATGGTGCAAGGTTAATATATTCTCTCTAGAGCGACGGTCTCGATTCCTGCAGGTCGGCGTTCAATCCCCGACCGTCCACCAAGTGGTTGGGCACCATTCCCTTCCTCCCAGCCCATCCCATATCCTTATCCTGATCCCTTCCCACTGCTGTATAGTCGTAATGGCTTGACCCTTTCCCGTGAAAGTTCAATTCTCTCTCTCTCTCTCTCTCTCTCTCTCTCTCTCTCTCTCTCTCTCTCCCTCTCAGTACCGAGATTGAACGCCGATCTGCATGAAGCGAGACTGCCGCTCTACCGTCTACCGTCTACCGTCCGTGGGTACCGTAAGAACGCGAAACACCTCCAAAGGATACCTGATCAACCAGGCTGTGACTCATACGTCAGGCTGCGAGCAGCCGCGTCCAACAGCCTGGTTGATCAGTCCAGCAACCAGGAGGCCTGGTCGACGACCGGGCCGGGGGAACGTTGAGCCCTGAAATCATCGCAAGGTAAGGTAAGGTCCTTACCTTTACGGGTATGAGGATACAAGATCAGTACTTAATACGACGAGCTATTGTAACCAGAGATTGTATTGTAACCGTGTAACGAGAGCTATTGTAACCAGAGATTGTATTGTTACCACGTAACGAGGGCTATTGTAACCAGAGATTGTATTGTTACCACGTAACGAGAGCTATTGTAACGAGAGATTGTATTGTTACCACGTAACGAGAGCTATTGTAACGAGAGATTGTATTGTTACCACGTAACGAGAGCTATTGTAACGAGAGATTGTATTGTTACCACGTAACGAGAGCTATTGTAACGAGAGATTGTATTGTTACCACGTAACGAGAGCTATTGTAACCAGAGATTGTATTGTTATCACGTAACGAGAGCTATTGTAACGAGAGATTGTATTGTTATCACGTAACGAGAGCTATTGTAACCAGAGATTGTATTGTTACCACGTAACGAGAGCTATTGTAACCAGAGATTGTATTGTTATCACGTAACGAGAGCTATTGTAACCAGAGATTGTATTGTTACCACGTAACGAGAGCTATTGTAACCAGAGATTGTATTGTTATCACGTAACGAGAGCTATTGTAACCAGAGATTGTATTGTTATCACGTAACGAGAGCTATTGTAACCAGAGATTGTATTGTTACCACGTAACGAGAGCTATTGTAACCAGAGATTGTATTGTTATCACGTAACGAGAGCTATTGTAACCAGAGATTGTATTGTTATCACGTAACGAGAGCTATTGTAACCAGAGATTGTATTGTTATCACGTAACGAGAGCTATTGTAACCAGAGATTGTATTGTTACCACGTAACGAGAGCTATTGTCTCCTCTTATAATGGGTCTCACTCCTCTCTTTGTTAATGAAAGTCATTATGTGGTGCAGCGGTAGAGTCACGCTGCTTGGACCTGTCACGGTGTTATGACAGCTTGAGTTTGTGACGACACCTTTGTTCTGTCGTATCTCGGGCTGTGTTTGTGACACCTTTGTTCTGTAGTATCTCGGGCTGTGTTTGTGACGACACCTTTGTTCTGTCGTATCTCGCGCTGTGTTTGTGACACCTTTGTTCCCTTGTATGTGAGGCTGTTACCTTGCGGTTACCTTGTGCTGGTTTCGTGGATCAACGCCCCTGAAGCCCGGTCTCTGGCCAGACCAGTTGGTGGTCTGGGTTATTGGATGTCATTGCTTGCAGCCCTGATGAATAAATCACAGCCTGGTTGATCAGGTAATCCATTGAAGGTGTTAATCAGTTTTCCTTCTGAACACTGTGAGGGGAGGCAGGGATATCAGGGGAAAGCGCCAAGCCATTAGGAGTATATAGCACTGGGAAGGGGTCAGAATAAGGATTTGGGATGGGACGGAAGGGAAGGAATGGTACCCAACCACTTGGTGGACGGTCGGGAATTGAACGCCGACCTGCATGAAGCGAGGCCGTCGCTCTACCGTCCAGCCCACGTAGTTGGACACACACAGTGAGAGATCGGCCAGTTAAGTTGTCCAGGGTCGTACAGACGCCATGATTCTATGTATTCTGTAATTTTCTTAACACTGTTTCAAAGACTTTTATGATGTCTGATAGTGATATCTGTCTATAATTCCCCCCTGCTTTATTTCCTCCTGCATGGAGTGATGCTATCTCCGCTGTTATGTGTCGAGGATAGCGCCAGTATCTAGGCTCCGTCTCCAAGTAATGTCAAGGGGCTGCGATAATGTTTTTTTTCAAATTCTTGACGCTGAGTGTGGTAGAATAGTGGTGCCAAGTGGGTAAGATAGTGGAGTGTGTAGGATAGTGGTGCTGAGTGTGGTGCAAGGATAGAGGTGCTGAGCATTGTAGGATAATGAACATAATCCCGTCGCTACAATGAAGCAGGAAACTTTAGAATGCAAATTTCATGTCTGTAGTCAAGGCATTATTTTATTCAACAGTGATAACCCCCTGAAGTGTATAATTGACCCCCTGAAGTGTATAATTGACCCCCTGAAGTGTATAATTGACCCCTGAGGTGTATAATTGACCCCTGACGTGTATAATTGACCCTGACGTGTATAATTGACCCCTGACGTGTATAATTGACCCCTGAAGTGTATAATTGACCCCTGAAGTGTATAATTGACCCCTGAAGTGAATAATTGACCCCTGAAGTATATAATTTACCCCTGAAGTGTATAATTGACCCCTGAAGTGAATAATTGACCCCTGAAGTATATAATTTACCCTGAAGTGTATAATTGACCCCTGAAATGTATAATTGACCCCTGAAGTGTATACATGGTGAATGAAGAGCACTGTATGGTAGCTCAGGTGCTTCAGTGTCGCCTTAATGTTTGGCTCGTGACATTCATATTGCCTTCATATGATCTGGAGTTGATCATTCTTCCTGGCAAACAGTGTTTCGTCTAAACCATTACAAGTGCTAGATTTAGTACAACAATGATGACAGAGGCATCATCCTAGACTGTCCTAGGCCTTTTAGAATTGTTAATATGTTAAGGGAGCTAAGCTAAGCCTTGGTTTATGAGACAATTACTGAGTTGGAGAACGCACAAAGACCTTTTAAAATCAGAAGCCATTCAGCTTCTGAGTTCCCTCGGCGCTTCAAATATACAACTAGCATGATGTATGATTGTATGATCGCCTTGTATTGCGGTTGTATTCTGGCTGTCCAAGAAGTTGCACCGAACATCTCTTCAGTGTTGCTGGTTTTGTTCTAATGAACAGTTCAACCAGAGCGGGTCAAGACTACCTTGCGGTTACCTTGCTATGATTTCGGGGCTTAGCGTCCCCGCGGCCCGGTCCTCGATCAGGCCTCCTGGTTGCTGGACTGGTCAACCAGGCGGTTGGACGCGGCTGCTCGCAGCCTGACGTATGGGTCACAGCCTGGTTGATCAGGTATCCTTTGGAGGTGTTTATCGAGTTCTCTCTTGAACACTGTGAGGGGTCGGCCAGTTATGTCCCTTATGTGTAGTGGAAGCGTGTTGAACAGTCTCGGGCCTCTGATGTTGATAGTTCTCTCTCAGAGTACCTGTTGCACCTCTGCTCTTCAACGGGAGTATTCTGCACATCCTGCCATGTCTTCTGGTCTCATGTGATGTTATTTCTGTGTGCAGGTTTGGGACCAGCCCCTCTAATATTTTCCAGGTGTAAATTATTATGAACCTCTCCCGACAGGGACTGACACCAGTGAGGGTGACTTTGACAGAAGATGAAGGTGCCAGAGGTGCCAGAGGTAGTGGCTGCATGTGAAAACTAATAGTAAACCTGATTATAATAACGAATGGAGAAGGTAGAAGCAGTTGAAGACAATAACTCAACAAGGAAAAAAAGATCTGTGAAAATATAAGAGCACCAGCACACACTCTCAAAAGTTATTGGAGACATGATCACTACCTATAAAATTCTCAGAGGAATTGACAGGGTAGATTAAGATAAACTATTTAGCACGGCGGAACACGAACAAGGGGACACAGGTGAAAACTTAGTACCCTAATGAGCCACAGAGACATTAGAAAGAACTTTTCCAGTGTGAGTTAACGGATGGAATGCATTAGGCAGTGATGTGGTGGAGCTGACTCCATACACAGTTTCAAATGTAGATATGATAGAGCCCAATAGGCTCAGGAATCTGTACACCAGTTGATTGACAGTTGAGAGGCGGGACAAAGAGCCAGAGCTCAAAACCCCGCAAGCAAACTAGGTAAGTAAACAAGCACAGTCTTAAGGATATTCATACTCTAAAAGGAGTTCCATTCTGACCTCACAAAGCTTCAATCCGGGTATAAACGCCATTAAGGACTATCCTTTATCCCTAAACCTTCATAGAAAAATGCAACGGAACGGGTGTACCAACGTTCATGTTGGTGAGTGGAAGAGTTTTGTGGTTATACTAACTTTGTTTCTGTTTGTTACTGGTAGGTAACATTATTATTGTTACTGTAGGTAAGGTATTATTTTTGGTAACTGGTAGGCCATGTAGGCTGGTAGAAGTGAAAACCACAACACTATCAATATTAAATTTGATACCTGGAGAGGATTTCGGGAGATGTTTTACTACAAAATAACGGGTTGTGATAACTTGGTCCAACAGGCTTGGAGCGGCCTGCAGCCCCACATATCCACTAAGCCTGGTTGGTCGGCACTCCTTGCAAGAAATTATCTAATGCCTCTTTACGACATCTACCTTTGATCCAGCAATAATTATAATGCTTGCTGGGAGGGTATTGAACACTGTGGACCTCTGATGTTCAGTGTTCTCTGATTTGTGCTTATGGCACCTCCACTCCTCACTGGTTCTATTCTGCATTTCCTTCCGTATCTCCCGCTCCAGTATGTTGTTATTCTACTGTATAAACTTGGACCTGGCCCTCCAGTATCTTCCACATACATATTATTTGATACCTTTCTCCTTTCTCGTCTCCTTTCCAGATACCATAATACTACATAATACCATACACATAATACCATAACCTACATAACAGAAAAATGTAGCGCGGTAGATATGATTACGAGCATTAAATGAACACAAGAGATGCCATGACCACAGAGAAGACGCCAACACAGGTCTCCGACCATCCAACTTCTGCTAGCAAATCTGACAGTTACTGAAACATAGAAGGAAACCTCTATCCATTACCTGAGTAATTTACAGCCACACAGACACTATATGAAGGGCTACGCTGTATCAAGAGCTAACTATGTAAAAGGTCACGCTGAAAACCTTAAAAAACAAAAACAAAAACAAAAATTTTGTATGTAATGCAATAAATTTTCTTTATTTACTTACCGTTTACTTATTGTTTATTTACTATATTTTATTATATATGTTTATAAATTTATTATTATTTTGTTTATTTACTATACCATAGGGCGCCTGACACCTGAGTGGACAGCGCTTCGGATTCGTAGTCCTGAGGTCCCGGGTTCGATCCCGGTGGAGGCGGAGACAATAGAGAAAATGCTTCTTTCACCCTGATGCCCCTGTTACTTAGCAGTAAATAGGTACCTGGGAGTTAGACAGCTGCTACGGGCTGCTTCCTGGGGGTGTGTAACAAAAAGGAGGCCTGGTCGAGGACCGGGCCGCGGGGAAGCTAAGCCCCGAAATCATCTCAAGATAACCTCAAGATAGGATACCATAATATACCGTTCCTTACACAAGGGTTGCATAATTAAGCGGAACTTCACAACCGAGGGTCGTAATTGTCATAAGTAACCTCGTATTGCTTTGGAACTCACAAACTAATAAATGTAAACAAAAAGATGCAGAGGTTCATAAGTGGTGGATAAATCCGCGTCCTGATCAACGGGTTGTGATTCTTATGTGAGAATGCGAACAGGGGCGTCTAACAGCTTGGTTGATCAGACCACCAACCACAAGGCTGTTTTAGGCGTCAGTTCATGGAGACTTTGATCCTTGTAACTTCAAAGTAACCTAAACTGTACACCTGTTCACTCCAGCCACAACTGCAATGATATTTATGACTCATTGACAAATAAAGCTTCTATTTCTAAATTATACAGTATACTGTATTACCGATTGTTTTCCACGCTCTGATTATGACTCACTCTCTTGTATATAATGTATGAAATCTTCTGTAAATGAGCAACGTACAACAGTTTGTGAATAAAGTTTTAGAATGTGAACGAACCTAACTTTAAAATGACCAGCTGGTCGAGAGACAACCCCGCTGGTCGACAACACCCAGTGGTCGAGAAACAACCAGCTGGTCGAGAACAACCAGCTGGTCGAGAACAACCAGTGGTCGAGAAAAACCAGCTGGTCGGAACAACCCAGCTGGTCGAGAACAACCCAGCTGGTCGAGAACAACCCAGCTGGTCGAGAAGAACCCAGCTGGTTGAGAACAACCCAGCTGGTCGAGAACAACCCAGCTGGTCGACAACAACCCAGCTGGTCGAGGACAACCCAGCTGGTCGAGAACAACCCAGCTGGTCGAGAACAACCCAGATGGCGAGAAAACCCACCGGTCGAGAAAACCCAGTGGTTCACACGTCTCACTACACAATGGAGAGTGACCTGCCTGTCTCAAGAGGTCTGAGTGTGTTCAGACCATTGAATGGGTTGACTAGTAAACATTCTGAAGGCCCGTCTTGTGCTTCAACTCTGATAAGGAGGAGGTTCGAAGGCCCGTCTTGTGCTTCAGCTCTGATAAGGAGGAGGTTCTGAAGGCCCGTCTTGTGCTTCAACTCTGATAAGGAGGAGGTTCTGAAGGCCCCCGTCTTGTGCTTCAACTCTGATAAGGAGGAGGTTCTGAAGGGCCCGTCTTGTGCTTCAACTCTGATAAGGAGGAGGTTCTGAATGCCCGTCTTGTGCTTCAACTCTGATAAGGAGGAGGTTTGAAGGCCCGTCTTGTGCTTCAACTCTGATAAGGAGGAGGTTTTGAAGGCCCGTCTTGTGCTTCAACTCTGATAAGGAGGAGGTTTTGAAGGCCCGTCTTGTGCTTCAATTCTGATAAGGAGGAGGTTTTGAAGGCCCGTCTTGTGCTTCAATCTGATAAGGAGGAGGTTTTGAAGGCCCGTCTTGAACTTCAGTACTGATAAGGAGGAGGTTCTGAAAGCCTCGCATTACGGACTTTTGAGAGTAAGTGTGAAGGTGTGTGAGGGCCGCTGAGTGTGTCGGCTCGCACCTTCCGGGAGCTGAGAACTGGTAATTAAGTGGTGTAGATCGTGACTTGGCGTCGAGGGGGGGGGAAGAGTTCTCCTAGGGAGGGGGGGGGAGCTGCTATGCGGTGTAGGGAAGAGCCCTCCTGGGAAGGGGCTCCTAGGAGAGACAGGAAAGGGGCTCCTAGGAGAGGCGGTAAACAGTTCTTCACCGTGAAATTGGCCCCTTGACCGCACTACTGCCTCTGGTCCGGTAATTGTCAGGTTCAGTTGATGTTTTGCGGTTGTAACTTGGTCTGTGAGAGTCAACGTGTGCTTGCATGTTGAGCTTTGGCTCCTGGCGCCGCCTGTCAGTCTTCTATTGCAAAACCTCACGATACTATGCCTGGTGATCTGGGTGCCTGGTGATCTGGGGTGCCTGGTGATCTGGGGTGCCTGGTGATGATGGTCGCCTGGTGATCTGGTATGCCTGGTGATCTGGGGTGCCTGGTGATCTGGGGTGCTCTGGTGATCTGGGGCGCCTGGTGATCTGGGTGCCTGGTGATCTGGTATGCCTGGTGATCCTGGGGCGCCTGGTGTCCTGGGGTGCCTGGTGATCTGGTATGCCGGGTGATCTGGGGTGCCTGGTGATCTGGGATGCCTGGTGATGATGGCCACCTGGTGATCTGGGATGCCTGGTGATGATGGTCACCTGGTGATCTGGGATTGCCTGGTGATCTGGTATGCCTGGTGATCTGGGATGCCTGGTGATCTCGGGTGCCCTGGTGATCTGGGGTGCCTGGTGATCTGTTGTGCCTGGTGATCTGGGGTGCCTGGTGATCTGGGATCCTGGTGATCTGTGGTGCCTGGTGATCTGGAGTGCCTGGTGATCTGGGGTGCCTGGTGATCTGGGGTGCCTGGTGATCTGTTGTGCCTGGTGATCTGGGGTGCCTGGTGATCTGGGGTGCCTGGATGATCTGGGGTGCCTGGTGACGTGGGATGCCTGGTGATCTGGGGTTGCCTGGTGATCTGGGATGCCTGGTGAATCTGGGGTGCCTGTTGATCTGGGATGCCTGGTGATCTGGGGTGCCTGGTGATGATGGTCGCCTGGTGATCTGGGGTGCCTGGTGATGATGGTCGCCTGGTGATCTGGGGTGCCTGGTGATCTGGGGTGCCAGGTGATCTGGGTTGCCTGGTGTTCTGGGATGCCTGGTGATGATGGTGGCCTGGTGATCTGGGGTGCTTGGTGACCTGGGATGCCAGGTGATCTGGGGTGCCTGGTGATCTGGGATGCCTGGTAATCTGGGATGCCTGGTGATCTGGGGGTGCCTGGTGATCTGGGGTGCCTGGTGGTCTGGGGTGCCTGGTGATCTGGAATGCCTGGTGATGATGGTCGCCTGGTGATCTGGGGTGCCTGGTGATGATGGTCACCTGGTGACCTGGGATGCCTGGTGATCTCGGGTGCCTGGTGATCTAGGGTGCCTGGTGATCTGGGGTGCCTGGTGATCTGGGGTGCCTGGTGATCTGTTGTGCCTGGTGATCTGGGGTGCCTGGTGATCTAGGGTGCCTGGTGATCTGGGGTGCCTGATGACCTTGGATGCCTGGTGATCTGGGGTGCGTGGTGATCTGTTGTGCCTGGTGATCTGGG
>WNGS01166226.1:10259656-10280051 GCA_020271785.1 Procambarus virginalis | reverse complement strand
TATAATTGACCCCTGAAGTGAATAATTGACCCCTGAAGTGTATAATTGACCCCTGAAGTGTATAATTGACCCCCTGAAGTGTATAATTGACCCCTGAAGTGTATAATTTACCCCTGAAGTGTATAATTGACCCCTGAGGTGTATACATGGTGAATGAAGAGCACTGTATGGTAGCTCAGGTGCTTCAGTGTAACATATTGTTATATCAGGATATATCTATATCTATCCCCACAAGCCGGCCCGAAGCCAGGCTTGAATTGTGAGAGTTTGGTCCACCAGGCTGTTGCTTGGAGCGGACCGCAGGCCCACATACCCACCACAGCCGGTTGGTCCGGCACTCCTTGAAGAAAACCGTCTAGATTTCTCTTGAAGATGTCCACGGTTGTCCCGGCAATATATCCCGCGTGGCCCGGTCTCCTGAGCCAAGAGGCCCTGTACAATTCCTTTATTCTTAACTAGAACGTCAAAAAGCAAAAACAAAGGATTAGGAGACACGACATGAGAGGCAGTTGCAAGGTCGAGGCCCAAGAGCTGGAGCTCGGTACAACAAACTCTGCATGAAGTACTGCCAAGCACGTCAGCCCATCCTCCTGAAATAGTACTTATAGTGACTATTTGAAAGTACCAATATGTACTGTAAAGCACTTTTGTATTAGTAATTTTATAGAGTCCGGATAAATAAAGCTAAAATCAAATTAAAATATTCCTAGGTCTAGTATAGCATCTATATATACTATATTAGGCTTAAGAAATCACGTATTAGGCCTAGGATAACTTAGGTTAAGTCATATATTTGTGTTGTCGGATAAAAAAAAAAAAAAGTTTCCGGTTTGTCCAAATTCAATAACACAAAAATCAACTTTCCGGCTGTCTATCCCTACGTACTGGTACTTTCCAGCAAGTAGTCACTATAAGTACTTTCACCGTAGAAGGATGGTTTGGAACAAGCACCCTCACCCTACATAATAACCCTGGCCTCTCTAACAGCCCAATTCGACCTCCCACTCCCCGTCAACAACCATCAAATCACTGTCGTCAGGTTTCCTCCTCCTGCCTCCCTCACCTCTCCTGCAGCACTGCCCAAGGGTGCACCTGGCGACGCTCCTCACCTGTAACATGAGACACAAATCAATCACCAGAGTCCTGCAACCTGATCTTCACCACCTTAACTACTCAACTCATTTCCGCTGTACAAGGGGACGAAGAAGCCTTATAATGGAAAACATATATATATATATATATATATATATATATATATATATATATATATATATATATATATATATATATATATATATATATGGAAACCACAATAAATCCGGTAATAACATTTAGTTCACTCCTTCGAAGCCTCGAACCATTGGCCTCAACAGTGCAAATCCAGTAACTCTATACCAACCACACTAAGGCTGACTCACTATAAGGAAGCCACAGTGGAAACACACTCGTCCTGCGCCTTGTGAGTGATTTGATCGGGGTTCGAGTCCTGGCCAGGAGTATTGACTAGGCGCCAATCCTTAACTGTACATCTAAATTCACCCAGTAGTAATTGGGCAGCTAATTGTTAACTGATTAGTGGATGTTCTTGTAGGGAAAACTATTGAATAAAGCTTACCAAGAGCCACAGGGAAGGGAGAACTCTAAACTTGCTAAGAGGAGTCAGAAGTCGTCTGCTCCTGTACCTTCCTGTGTAAAAAAAAGATACTAAATAATTCACAAATCCAATTTAAATGCCAGAAACAAGATTCGCTTCACTCTAGAATTTGTGAGGATTGCAGAGTGCCTCAACCATCATCCCTTGTTCGACCTCTGACCTCTGAAAGCCCTCAAGAAAGGCTCATATTCTTTGGCTGTCAGCTCCAATCTGTGAAGACTTTTACATGATAACTTTATAGCCTTGTTAAGACCAGGTGGAACACTATGGAATTACCTGTGTTTTACCTACGGGTGATTTAGAGGACCTGCTCTCGTACCAAGACTATCCTGTTGAGTACCTGTTCAAACAGGCTGTTGCTATTTGCATCCCTTGAGCTTACATAGTCATTATTTCTAGAGGAGAGAACAGAATGCTGTTTTATTATGCTGTACATGTGTTCACCTGAGCCGGGTGTACAGATGTGGCTTGGGTGAACATCTGTAAAGCAGAAAAAAACAGCTTTCTGTTCTGTTCTATAGAAATAATGACTATGTAAGCTCAAGAGATGCAAATAGCAACAGCCTGTTTGAACAAGTATTCAGCACGGTAGTGCGTGTCAGTACGTGTGAGTGCGAATGAGTGAGTATGTGTGTGTATAACATATATTTATTATTTATTTATTTATTTATTGGGTGTTTGATGTGAAGGGATTCAGCTATATCAAATCTCTTACCGCAACTATAAACTTTCGACTGAGTGCAAAAATATGATGCTCAATTGAGTCTTGTTGCTACCTTGATGGTAAGAGCCATACTCCGGGTATACATCATACTGGATTAACTCCCTCATCTAATAATCAACATACCACAGCATATATTACCAGAGGTATAGACCGGTATAATTATAACCTATTTAAAGCCTAAACACCTATTACCTATTTCACGTCCTATTAAAAGCCATCTGACCCAACCACATAAACGCCTATTAGGTAAGGTTTATTAATATAAATAGGGTACACCTCTGAACCGCCTATTAGCCCCTCTCATTAGGCTGACCAACTACAGGTGTGTGAAACATTTTAAATTGTTGTAAACGAATTTAATGGCACATTTTCCTTTATTTTATAGAAGGGTAATGTGTATTTGTAAACATTAGATTAGTTTCTTGAGGATTTTTTTGTAATAAATTTATAGATATTATGAAAACTTGAAATAAAAAATTATTTACAAAACAGGTGAGTACAGTTAATTACACGAAATCTTTGATATTTATAGAAAGTGATTCTTTGATTTCGAGATCCTTGATAATTATAATATATATAATTATATTTCAATAATAATTTCTATAATTATCGAAGATAATTATAGAAAGTGATTCTTTAATTTCTAAGTCAATATGTTAAGAAAAAAACATACACAGAAAGCAGCATGGCCTTCTTGATTCACTACTCCGTAACAAATCCAGCCTATTAACCTAGCCAGAAACTGAGGAACCCAAGCAACCCACTTAACCTATCGAGTACGATACATAAAAAACGCAGATATTTGCGAGCTGTTACTTTTCATTGTAGGTTGTATTTAAAACCATCTAAACCATCTAAAACCTGCATTTAAAAGGTTGCATCTAAGAATTATCACCCCCAAAAAAGAACTGGGAACCAAAGGGCTGGCATACCGAAAGGAAAACTATGAGGAGATGAATAAATTCCTATGGGATATACATTGGGACACAGAACTCAGAACCAAGTCCGTACAAGACATGATGGACTATGTCACCCAAAAATGTCAGGAGGCTGTAAGCAGGTTTGTCCCGGCCCGACAGGAAAAAACAGAGAAGCAAAAGAAGAATCCGTGGTTTAATAGGGAATGTATGAAAGCAAAGGAGCTGAACAAAAGGGCATGGAGGAACTTCCGTAATAACAGAACACCAGAAAGTAGAGAGAAAGTACCAGAGAATCAGGAACGAGTATGTTAGTGTGAGAAGAGCAGCTGAGAAAAGGTATGAAAATGATATAGCTAATAAAGCCAAGACCGAACCAAAGCTACTACACAGTCACATCAGGAGGAAGACAACAGTGAAGGAACAGGTGACGAAACTTAGGACCGGCGAGGACAGGTACACTGGGAATGACAGAGAAGTGTGTGAAGAACTAACAAAAGGTGCCAGGAGGTCTTTACAATAGAACAGGGAGAAGTCACGGCGCTAGAAGAGGTGGCAGCAAACCAGGCGACCTTGAAAAGGTTCGAAATTACAAGAGATGAGGTCAAGAAGCACCTATTGGAGCTGGACGTGAGAAAAGCTGTTGGTCCGGATGGAATCTCACCATGGGTATTGAAAGAGTGTGCAGGAGCACTTTGCTTGCCACTCTCCATAGTGTATAGTAGGTCACTGGAAACGGGAGACCTACCAGAAATATGGAAGACTGCTAATGTAGTACCAATATACAAAAAGGGTGACAGACAAGAGGCACTGAACTACAGGCCAGTGTCCTTAACTTGTATACCATGCAAGGTGATGGAGAAGATTGCGAGAAAAAACCTGGTAACACATCTGGAGAGAAGAGACTTTGTGACAACTCAGCAACATGGGTTCAGGGAGGGTAAATCTTGCCTTACAGGCTTAATATAATTCTACGATCAGGTGACAAGAATTAAGCAAGAAAGAGAAGGGTGGGCGGACTGCATTTTTTTGGACTGTTGGAAAGCCTTTGGCACAGTACCCCATAAAAGGTTGATGCATAAGCTGGAGAAACAGGCAGGAGTAACTGGTAGGGCGCTCCAGTGGATAATGGAGTACCTAAGTAATAGGAAGCAGAGAGTTACAGTGAGGGGTGAGACCTCAGATTGGCGTGAAGTCACCAGTGGAGTCCCACAGGGCTCTGTACTTGGACCTATCCTGTTTCTGATATACGTAAATGACCTCCCAGAGGGTATAGACTCATTCCTCTCAATGTTTGCTGACGACGCCAAAATTATGAGACGGATTAAGACAGAGAAGGACAGCTTGAGGCTTCAAGAAGACCTGGACAAGCTGCAGGAATGGTTGAACAAATGGTTGTTAAAGTTTAACCCAAGCAAATGTAATGTAATGAAGATAGGGGTAGGAAGCAGGAGACCAGATACAAGGTATCATTTGGGAGATGAAATACTTCAAGAGTCAGAGAGAGAGAAAGACCTGGGGTTGATATCACGCTAGACCTGTCCCCTGAAGCTCATATCAGGAGGATAACATCAGCGGCATATGCCAGGTTGGCTAACATAAGAACGGCCTTTAGAAACTTGTGTAAGGAATCTTTCAGAACATTATATACCACATATGTCAGACCAATCCTGGAGTATGCGGCTCCAGCATGGAGTCTCAAAAGTTCTTTTGAGATATATACAGATATATACAAGAGTTGTTACATTCTTGTACAGCCACTAGTACGCGTAGCGTTTCGGGCAGGTCCCTGGAATACGATCCCCGCCGCGAAGAATCGTTGTTACAACCAAGTATACATTTTACTGTTGAGTTAAACAGAGGCTACAGTTAAGGATTTGCGCCCAGTAAATCCTCCCCGGCCAGGATACGAACCCATGACAAAGCGCTCGCGGAAAGCCAGGCGAGTGTCTTACCACTACACCACGGAAACTGCATATCAAGCATAAGACTAAACTGGAAAAGGTTCAAAGGTTTGCTACCAGACTAGTACCAGAACTGAGGGGTATGAGCTACGAGGAGAGACTACGGGAATTAAACCTCACGTCACTGGGAGACAGAAGAGTTAGAGGGGACATGATCACCACATACAAGATTCTCAGAGGAATTGATAGGGTAGATAAAGACAGACTTTTTAGCACAAGGGGAACACGCACTAGGGGACACAGGTGGAAATTGAGTGCCCAAATGAGCCAT
The DNA here is from genome assembly GCA_020271785.1 of Procambarus virginalis. Taxonomy (NCBI): domain Eukaryota; kingdom Metazoa; phylum Arthropoda; class Malacostraca; order Decapoda; family Cambaridae; genus Procambarus; species Procambarus virginalis. The sequence goes on along the minus strand of WNGS01166226.1, from coordinate 10,274,521 downwards.
AGAGACGTTAGAAAGAATTTTTTCAGTGTCAGAGTAGTAGACAAATGGAATGCATTAGGAAGTGATGTGGTGGAGGCTGACTCCATACACAGTTTCGAGTGTAGATATGATAGAGCCCAATAGGCTCAGGAACCTGTACACCTGTTGATTGACGGTTGAGAGGCGGGACCAAAGAGCCAGAGCTCAGCCCACGCAAGCACAACTAGGTGAGTACAACTAGGTGAGTACATACACACACACATTCACACGCACACACACACACACACACACACACACACACACACACACACACACACACACACACACACACACACACACACACACACACAAACACACACACACACACAAGAACTTTGTAACACAGCACCAACATGGATTCAGGGATGGCAGGTCCTGCCTCACAAGGTTACTTAAATTCTACAACCAGGCAACAAAAATAAGGCAAGAAATAGAAGGTTGGGCAGACTGCATATTTTTGGGGATTGTCAGAAAGCCTTTGATACAGTGCCACACAAGAGGCTAGTGAAAAAGCTGGAGATGCAGGCTGGAGTGAAAGGGAAGGTACTCCATTGGATACAGGAGTACCTAAGCAACAGGAGACAACGAGTCAGTGTGAGGGGTGAGGTCTCAGATTGGCGAGACGTTAGGAGTGGAGTCCCTCAGGGGTTAGTCCTTGGACCTATACTGTTTCTGATATATGTAAATGATCTCCCAGAGGGTATAGAATCGTTTCTCTCAATGTTTGCCGATGATGCAAAAATTATGAGGAGCTCAACCCCCGCAAGCACAGCTAGGCGAGTACACACACACACACGCACACACAGCCATGCAAAAATTGGGACACTGGTGGCTAAGTGGACAGCACGCTGGTCACGTAATCCTGTGGTACGGGGTTCGATTCCTGGCGCCGGCGAGAAACAATGGGCAGAGTTTCTTTCACCCTGATGCCCCTGTTACCTAGAAGTAAATAGGTACCTGGGAGTTAGACAGCTGTCACGGGGTGCTTCCTGGGTTTGTGTGTGTGTGGGGGGGGGGGGAGGGGAATAAAACAAATAGTAGTAGTTAGTAATAGTTGATTTATTGACAGTTGAGAGGCAGGCCGAAAGAGCAGAGTTCAACCCCCGCAAGCACAACTAGGTGAATACACAGAAGAGCTCAGTAAGAGGAGATATGATAATGACATGAAAGATTCTCAGAACCATTGCCCAACAGGACAACAAGCAACTGTTTACCATTATAATAAGTACAGTAGTTTAAGAGGACACAGATGTAAGAATTGGAGGTTGTCGAAACTAACGTGAGATAAAATAATAGTATCGTGAGGTTTTGCAATAGAAGACTGACAGGCGGCGCCCAGGAGCCAAAGCTCAACATGCAAGCACACGTTGACTCTCACAGACCAAGTTACAACCGCAAAACATCAACTGAACCTGACAATTACCGGACCAGAGGCAGTAGTGCGGTCAAGGGGCCAATTTCACGGTGAAGAACTGTTTACCGCCTCTCCTAGGAGCCCCTTTCCTGTCTCTCCTAGGAGCCCCTTCCCAGGAGGGCTCTTCCCTACACCGCATAGCAGCTCCCCCCCCTCCCTAGGAGAACTCTTCCCCCCCCCTCGACGCCAAGTCACGATCTACACCACTTAATTACCAGTTCTCAGCTCCCGGAAGGTGCGAGCCGACACACTCAGCGGCCCTCACACACCTTCACACTTACTCTCAAAAGTCCGTAATGCGAGGCTTTCAGAACCTCCTCCTTATCAGTACTGAAGTTCAAGACGGGCCTTCAAAACCTCCTCCTTATCAGAGTTGAAGCACAAGACGGGCCTTCAAAACCTCCTCCTTATCAGAGTTGAAGCACAAGACGGGCCTTCAAAACCTCCTCCTTATCAGAGTTGAAGCACAAGACGGGCCTTCAAAACCTCCTCCTTATCAGAGTTGAAGCACAAGACGGGCCTTCAAAACCTCCTCCTTATCAGAGTTGAAGCACAAGACGGGCCTTCAGAACCTCCTCCTTATCAGAGTTGAAGCACAAGACGGGCCTTCAAAACCTCCTCCTTATCAGAGTTGAAGCACAAGACGGGCCTCAAAACCTCCTCCTTATCAGAGTTGAAGCACAAGACGGGCCTTCAAAACCTCCTCCTTATCAGAGTTGAAGCACAAGACGGGCCTTCAAACCTCCTCCTTATCAGAGTTGAAGCACAAGACGGGCCTTCAGAACCTCCTCCTTATCAGAGTTGAAGCACAAGACGGGCCTTCAGAACTCCTCCTTATCAGTACTGAAGCACAAGACGGGCCTTCAGAACCTCCTCCTTATCAGAGTTGAAGCACAAGACGGGCCTTCAGAACTCCTCCTTATCAGAGTTGAAGCACAAGACGGGCCTTCAGAACCTCCTCCTTATCAAGTTGAAGCACAAGACGGGCCTTCAGAACCTCCTCCTTATCAGTACTGAAGCACAAGACGGGCCTTCAGAACCTCCTCCTTATCAGTTTGAAGCACAAGACGGGCCTTCAGACCTCCTCCTTATCAGAGTTGAAGCACAAGACGGGCATTCAGAACCTCCTCCTTATCAGAGTTGAAGCACAAGACGGGCCTTCAGAACCTCCTCCTTATCAGAGTTGAAGCACAAGACGGGCCTTCAGAACCTCCTCCTTATCAAGTTGAAGCACAAGACGGGCCTTCAGAACCTCCTCCTATCATACTGAAGCACAAGACGGGCCTTCAGAAACCTCCTCCTTATCAGAGTTGAAGCACAAGACGGGCCTTCAGAACCTCCTCCTTATCAGTACTGAAACACAAGACGGGCCTTCAGAACTCCTCCTTATCAGTGCTGAAGCTCAAGACGGGCCTTCAGAACCTCCTCCTTATCAGTACTGAAGCTCAAGACGGGCCTTCAGAACCTCCTCCTTATCAGTACTGAAGCTCAAGACGGGCCTTCAGAACCTCCTCCTTATCAGTACTGAAGCACAAGACGGGCCTTCAGAACCTCCTTCCTTATCAGAGTTGAAGCACAAGACGGGCCTTCAAACCTCCTCCTTATCAGTACTGAAGCACAAGACGGGCCTTCAGAACCTCCTCCTTATCAGTGCTGAAGCTCAAGACGGGCCTTCAGAACCTCCTCCTTATCAGTACTGAAGCTCAAGACGGGCCTTCAGAACCTCCTCCTTATCAGTACTGAAGCACAAGACGGGCCTTCAGAACCTCCTTATCATTGCTTTCCCAACATTGTTGAAGTTNATCTGTGCGTTCATTCATTAGCGTGGAATGTCATTCATTAATGGAATGTCATTCATTAATGTAGTGTCTTTCATTAACGGAATGTCAATCATTAATGGCATGTCAATCATTAATGGCATGTCAATCATTAATGGCATGTCAATCATTAATGGCATGTCAATCATTAATGGAATGTCATTCATTAGTGTGATTATGTTTTCACACATAATCGGTTTTCGGTCTGTCATCCTGACAAAGCCAGTATGTACCTTGTCTATTTACCTAATATGTAGATCATCCTGCACAGCTCGGATGAAATCTTGCGTTGCACATGCTACATCAAACCCCTACAACCTTCCTCCGAAAAAAAGGGTGTTTTAGAGCAGTTGCCACACACCTCCATTGTTACCCTCGTGTGGTGTAGAGGGTTGCCAGTTCCACTATTTGTTCTTCACGGTCTTTAATTCCTTGTTGTTCTCAATATTTTGCTATATGTAATATTATATGTGGATGTTTATGGGTGTTGGGGAGGGGAAGGGATAGGAGGAAAGAGGGGAGGAGAGATTGAGCTGAGAGGGAGCTGAGAGGGAGCTGAGAGGGAGCTGAGAGGGAGCTGAGAGGGAGCTGAGAGATGCTGGGAATGTAACTAGCTGGGTTCTAGGAAGGAGGGAGAGGTTTTTTTCTACCACAGACGTGGCCACACATTTACAATGCTACCCAGCATACATACACAAGTGAGAGATGGGATTGTTGATGTAGAGGTGAGAAGGGAGGGATAGTTTAGGGTGGAAAGTGAGGTAGTGAGGAACGAGGAGCTGTAGCAAGCAACGAGAAATGAGCAACTTGCTTCTACGATACAGTTGTGAGTTGTTGTTTTTTTGCTATTATATCGGAGCCCTTAAGTGAACCTCTAACTGTTCCAGCGACGTATACACCGCTGGATACTGTATATTTGAGTATACACACGCAGTGTATACTCAAATAACTAACTTATCACAATTTCAAATTCAAATTCAAATGTTTATTTAGGTAAAGTACATACACACAAGGGGTGATACAAATATTGATGAATTTATAGATAGAGCTAGTACATACAATGCCTAAAGCCACTATTACGCATAGCGTTTCAGGCAGTTTTTTTCCTTTTTCTCCTTTCCTACCATGAAATCCCTATAAGAACAGCAGAGTTATGCCCTAATACGCAGACAAAGTCCGCGGCAAGACGTGTAAGTTGGAGGTGAACTGCAAGACGAAATGTTGCTGCCCGAACTACCTTGCCATGATTTCGGGGTTCAGTAACGATCATTTTCCGATCAGATCAGATTTCTGACGATCAGGAACTGGAGATAAGATTTCTCCCTCTCACGGAATCCATCTTGAAACAATGTGAATGAGGTACCAGAGTTTCTTTAGCTAGAAACAATTCAATTACAAATGTGATTCTGTTTTGAGTGAAATGTTTTCGAGTGATGTTGGTGGATTTTTATCATGTTTTTGAACTGTTATTTTCTGTAATGGAATATTAACAAATCTCTGCTTTATTCTCAACTCACATGTACACACCTGACTTCAATACTCAAAGTTGCTGTAGCTCAGTTATTTCTTGGAGACGTTGATGCAGTGTATTAGACCAAGAGACGCCAAGGGTTAGGGACCAATAATACCAGAAACTGACGTTAATAAATGAACAAATCCACAGGGGCCGAGACGAGGATTAGAACTTACGTCCGAGAGAACGAGGTTCGAACCCTCGTCACGGCCCTTGCGGATTTGTTCATTGATCCATCATGCTATTGTGATTTCTATGTGTACTGATGTTAATATTTGATATTATTTTTATTTAATATTGCGTGTGCTTCACTATTGTCACCGGAGAGGGTGGCAGGTCTTCCATGTCAAGCCTCGCATCATGGAGTCTCATCCCGTCAAACACACGCCGAAACTACGACGTTGGTACAACGTTCGAACAAGTTTTAACACCTTACCAGTTATAACAACCAATACAGCAAGTTGTAACAACGTTCTAATACGTCATTAACACGTTAAGCCAAGATGTAACAACTTTATTACAAGTTGTAACAAGCGGAAAATAGACAGTTTCGGTTTGTGCTTCCAGGGATATGTGAGATCTGGTCCGCCATTGCAAGCGAGCGTGACACCATTGATCCTATTTATTATTACCTTACGTCTAACATACAAATTACCCTGTGACCAGGCGTCGTCGTGGACACCACGACCTGTGACGAGGATCCAGGACTACTTGGAGGTGGACACGACGCCCCGTGACCAGAGTAGTGAAGATGGCAGTGTGAGGCAGCGTGACAAATCAATACTAACAGGATCACCATCTCCCCCGAATGCCGAAGCGGCGTGACTCATCCCGTCCCGAGACTTGAGATGAAGAATTTCAATAACAGGGTCAGAGTCTGCGGCAGTGCGCTTCACCCTGCACCAACGGCAGTATATGCTGAAAGTATACATTCCCACATATATATGTACTGTAATATGTACTGCAAGTATATATATATAATTCTCTCGATTTGCCGTACAAAATGACACGTGTTTTGCCTCACCAGAGACGCCCCAACCCATGCAACCCTTCTACCCTCTACTCTTCACAAGGGGGTATTTTATTTCCTTCTATACTATACTATACTATACTATACTATACTATACTATACTATACTATATATCATACTATACCACTCACACCAGTATGTTGTTATTTGACTGAGTAACTTTCACACCTGGCTGATGTGTGGGGGAATAGCCCCACACATCTGCCTGCTTGGTGTGTGTGTGTGGGGGGGGGGGGAGTAGCCCCCACACACACACCTCCCTGCTATGTGTGTGTGTGTGTTGGGGGGTGGGGGTAGTCAGTCTCTCTCTCTCTCTCTCTCACACACACACACACACACACACGACAATAACAACAACAATGTTTATAGTTTTAATTATATATCAATGAAATCATTACTCTAGTTTCTGAAGAAAATCACAATATACAAAAACTTCAGAAAAAAACAAAAGAACTTTAAACAAATATATTGGACGAGCTCCATTAAGCTCAATAGTGGAAAATGTCAACAAACTGTTGATCATTTATTAACAGACAAGGTATAGGGGAGGCGGACTATCAGGAAAAGCGCCAAGCCATTACGACTATATAGCACTGGGAAGGGGTCAGGATAAGGCTTTGGGATGGGACGGGGGAAGGAATGGTGTCCAACCACTTGGTGGGACGGTCGGGGATTGAACGCCGACCTGCATGAAGCGAGACCGTCGCCCTACCGTCCAGCCAAGTGGTTGAAGGTATGGGGGACGGGGGGGGGGGGAAAGAAACCCATTGTTTAAAAACCTACTGATACACAGGCCTATTTTCCAAGAGTAGGCCTAGCCCATAAGGGCCAAACTCCTAAGATTCTGCCTATGGTCACACACACACCAGAAAAATACATAAAAACGTCACAGCAATTCACTAGTTTGGTTAAACCAGCGTTATGAAAGTGGTTGAGAGGTCTGGTCAACCAGGCTGTCAGGTGCCGCTGCATGTGAGCTGGGGTAGCAACTACAACCCGGTTGATCAAGCACTCGTTGGTTCTTCAACGGCGGAGCTCAGATATTTTTTCAGGATATAAGAAGGAGAGTGGAGACGAGGGGAAAGATTTTGGAAATGTGGAATAGTTTATGAGTTATGATAGCAGGCGAGCTGTCCGCCTTGCTGACACGGTGTTATGATAGCAGGAGGGCTGTCCGCCTTGCTGACACAGTGTTATGATAGCAGGCGGGCTGTCCGCCTTGCTGACACGATGTTATGATAGCAGGCGAGCTGTCCGCCTTGTTGACACGATGTTATGATAGCATGCGGGCTGTCCGCCTTGCTGACACGATGTTATGATAGCAGGCGGGCTGTCCGCCTTGTTGACACGATGTTATGATAGCAGGCGGGCTGTCCGCCTTGCTGACACGATGTTATGATAGCAGGCGGGCTGTCCGCCTTGCTGACACGATGATATGATAGCAGGCGGGCTGTCCACCTTGCTGACACGATGTTATGATAGCAGGCGGGCTGTCCGCCTTGCTGACACGGTGTTATGATAGCAGGAGGGCTGTCCGCCTTGCTGACACGATGTTATGATAGCAGGCGAGCTGTCCGCCTTGTTGACACGATGTTATGATAGCATGCGGGCTGTCCGCCTTGCTGACACGATGTTATGATAGCAGGCGGGCTGTCCGCCTTGTTGACACGATGTATGATAGCAGGCGGGCTGTCCGCCTTGCTGACACGATGTTATGATAGCAGGCGGGCTGTCCGCCTTGCTGACACGATGATATGATAGCAGCGGGCTGTCCACCTTGCTGACACGATGTTATGATAGCAGGCGGGCTGTCCGCCTTGCTGACACGATGTTATGATAGCAGGCGGCTGTCCACCTTGCTGACACGATGTTATGTAGCAGCGGGCTGTCCGCCTTGTTGACACGATGTTATGATAGCAGGCGGGCTGTCCGCCTTGCTGACACGGTGTTATGATAGCAGGCGGGCTGTCCGCCTTGCTGACACGATGTGTGGGTGTTGGCAGCTAAGCTAAGCTGGCTCCCTCTTGTCAGGGAGCTGTGAGTGTGTGAGAGGTTCTTCACGTGTGTTTNGCGGGGTGCAAAATGGGGAAATCTTTTAAGAACAGTATCAATATTTGACAAATAATGTTTTCCTAACTCAAACATGTGGGGTTTATTATTCTACACATATTTCTAATGTCTCTCAGGTGTTCACATTCACGTAGATAGTGGGTCAAGGCGGTGTCCATCACTCTCACCACAGATTCTGCAACTTCGCTGATCAACTGTTGTTTCCATTCCATATCTCCAAGAATATTTGTATCCAAGACGGATTCTCGCTATTACTGATTCTCTCACTCGTCCTCCTCCTCTTCGGCCATAACGATTAGGATTGCCAGCTGCAACCATGTTGTACCATCGTATAGATTCACTGGTTTGTGCTTCTATCCTCCTTTCCTCAGTTACCTTGTCACGGTGATGTTGCCTGACAATACCTCTAATTTGTAGTAGAGTCTTGGGTATGAAGTATTCAATATGGTCTCCTTCAGCGCCTTCAGCAGCCAGCACATCTGCTCGTTCATTCCCACATATCCAACATGGAAGGGGATCCACAGAAACTTGATGACTCTTCCCTGATTGGTAAGTACTCTCACAGCTCTCTTAATTTCAGCGACTATTGCAAGATTTTCTGCCCGATTTTTACTTAGGCTTTGCAGTGCTGCTTTTGAATCGGTACAAATCACTGCACCATTAGTGTTCCGCTCAAGAAACCTTAACGCCATAATAATGGCAGTTAGCTCTGCTTGCGTTGAAGAAGCATAGTTCTCAATACGTGCTTTTTCTTCATGTCTGCGTTGGAAAGTATTACATCTGCTCGTTCATTTCCACAGATTAATTTTCTTCTATCGGAGACAGGGACGAATTTGAAAAGTGGAATGCAATGATCAGGAGAATGAGCCAAGCCAATACGCCTATATAGCACGGGGAAGGGGTCAGGATAAGGATTTGGGATTAGACGGTGGGGAAGGAATAGTGCCCAACCACTTGGTGGACGGTCGGGGATTGAACGCCGACCTGCATGAAGCGAGACTGTCGCTCTACCATCCAGCCCATGTGGCTGGGCGGTAAAACGACAGTGTGGAGGGAAATCAAGCTGATATGAGATATCAGCTTGATATGAGATATACCATAGAATGACGGAAATGAATATATACGTAGACAATGATTAGGATTAAGGACCTGCCCGAAACGCTAGTGGCTGTACAAGAATGTAAGAACTCTTATATAAAAATATAAAAAATATATATATAAAATAAAAAATAAAGTATATATAAAAAAATAATAAAATAATAGGGAGAGATCCCCCAGAGAGAAGCGTGTGACCAAGTCTCAGATAATGACACATTAGGCATGGTACAATATCCTAGCCAGGGATGGTGATATATGGGATAGAGGACACACTATAAACCGGCGGCATCCCTTATGTCAACACAGCTGGACAGAAAGGGGGCTGAGATAGGGAGGGAGGGAAGGGGGGCCATCCTCAACATTGCTGTTTGGTCCTGGTGGTCTCAGCGGCCTCCTCCCGGTATCAAGAGACTCACCGCCAACCACACAACCCCCCCCCCTCCTCCTCCCCACAGTCATAAAACACCACCCCTAGCTCACCTGTCATACACCATACACCACTGTATACCACCCACCACCACCACACCCTACCACAATACACCACAACTGTGTACCTCACACATGTCATCCACACACACCACCACACAGGCTGCTAGACACAGCTCCATGCAATCACATGATTTACAACCAGGTTGATTACGTAGCATTTAGATATGTTTTATCGACTTTCATTTTGAACACAGAGTGATCAAACTCAAGACAGGTGAAGACTCCCCTTCCAATAAACTCGCCCCTCGGGGCAAAATTTAAAAAAAATTAAAGGTGAAGACTCCTTCACCGAGAACGACAGAGAAGTGTGTGTATGGTACATAAGACTTGTCACTAGGTCAAGGTCCTCCTGCCTTGTCACAACAAGGCAGGAGGACCATAAACTGAGGGGAGGCAAAATCAAACCAAGCAGCAGAGGATGATTTGGAAATAACCAAAGACGAATGCACAAGGAGGCACTGGACCCGACTAAGGCAGTGGGGCCAGATTTCAGGAAGGATACTACCTGAATGAGCGGAAGCCTTGTGCTAGCCACCGCCATACCCCACCACCACTGTATATCACCAGAAGTTGCAATATTAACAGCAATACTGGCTGAAATTCAGACTGAAATACACAACATTCACATTAACCCAACAGTGTTACCAGCACCAACACACAATGCTACCAGCGTTTCCACCACGAGGCAACAGTCACCGTTGCCCCACAGGCCACAGTACTGCTCCCTACGGTGCCCAAGTAGCAGGCAATAGTAACCAGACCCGCCCACACGCGACTCAAGTTTCATAGGTCCAATGGCAAAAAGAAGTCGACCCATATGGGGGCCTGTCAAAAAGGGGGAGGGGGTGAAATAGGTGGAAACAGTAGGATAAAACGAAAAAGAAAATATATAAATAAACGAAAAGCGTTGGAGGGAAATTATGAAGATGATATTGCATCTTAAACAAAGAAACGATTAAAACTGCTACATAGTCATGTAAGAAGGAAAATGACAGTGAAGATTCAAGAGACTGGGTTACGAAAGAGTGGGAGGTGAATATACAGGAAATGATACGGAAATATGCAAAGGAACTCAATGCCAGCTTCCATGGAGTGTTTACAATTGAACTTGAGTAGGTCCCAGTGCTTGACGAGGAGATAACCCTGTAGGGGAGAGAAATATTGAGGTAACAGCACAAGAAGTGAGGGGAAAAAACACTTGCATCATTGGTCGAAACTAATGCTATTGGACCAGACAATGTATCCCAGTAGGTGTTAAAAGAAGAAGCACAGGCACTCAACGGACCTCTAGCATTGATCTTGAATGATTTACTTTAATGGGTGAATTGCTCAACTGCTGGAAAAAACTCCCCTTCTGTATACTGTACTCCCCTTCATATAGTCTAGGGTAGCTGCACAAATGCAAATGTACCTAATGTATTAATAAAAAAATCATACAAGTGTTAGTGCACAAGCGTTCCCTGCAAAATACTTGACATAATACAACTGATAAGACTGATTACACATCTAGAGGTAATTGGTTATGTAAACAAACATCAAGATAGCTTTTGGTATGGAAAATCATGCATGACAAACCTACCGGAGTTCTATGATAAAGAAACGAAAATAAGACTGGACTGAGAAGGTTGGGCTGGCTGGGGCTGACCCGGGTTCGAACCCCGGCGGAGGCGGAAACAAATGGCAGATTTTGAATAAATCCACAAGGGCCGTGACGAGGATTCGAACCTGCGTCCGGGAGCATCCCAGACACTGCCTTAATCGACTGAGCTACGACAGGGTAAAAGGGTTGAAACCGAAGTTCTACTGAACTTACTGGATCCCGTAGCCTCTCCGAGGCACAAACCAGGATTTTACACAAATCCCTCCTGCACCGCAGATTCGAATCCTCGTCACGGCCCTTGTGGATTTGCTCATTTGATGCATCACGTTAGTGTGATCTCTGTGTGAAATGGCAGATTTTATTTTACCCTGATGTCCCTGTTCACCCAGCAGTAAATAGGTACCTGGGAGTTAGACAGCTGCTACGGGCTGCTTCCTGTGTGTATGTGTGTGTGTGTGTGTGTGTGTGTGTGTGTGTGTGTGTGTGTGTGTGTGTGTGTGTGTGTGTGTGTGTGTGAGGGTTAGAGAAATATATGTAGTACATATGAGGAAAAATAGATTGGTTAGAAAGGCGGGGTCCAAGAGCTGATAGCTCGATTCTGCAGACACAAATTGTAAATACACAATGGATCACCTCCTCCTACCAGTTGATTGACAGTTGAGAGGCGGAACCAAAGAGCCAAAGCTCAACCCCCGCAAGCATAACTAGGTGAGTACAACTAGGCGAGTGTACACACACACACACACACACACACACACACACACACACACACACACACACACACACACACACACACACACACACACACTCACACACTTAGAGCCACAGAGATATTAGAAAGAACTTTTTTAGTGTCAGAGTGGTTGCCAAATGGAATGCATTAGGAAGTGATGTGTTGGAGGCTGACTCCATACACAGCTTCAAGTGTAGATATGATAGAGCCCAGTAGGCTCAGGAACCTGTACACCAGTTGATTGACAGTTGAGAGGCGGGACCAAAGAGCCAAAGCTCAACCCCCGCAAGCACAATTAGGTGAGTACAATTAGGTGAGTACACACACACACAAGGCGGTGTGTGGCTCTTACTCGATTGATTGATTGATGAAGATTAAGCCACCGATCCCACCGAAAGGCGGGATCCAAGAGTCAATGCTCGATCCTGCAGACACATATAGGTGAGTACATATAGGTAAGTACACACACACACACACACACACACCACACACACACACACACACACACACACACACACACACTACACACACACACACACACACACACACACACACACACACACACACACACACACAGTCTTAATATTCATGCTTTTAAGACTAGGTATGATAGGGAAATGGGACAGGAGTCATTGCTGTAAACAACCGATAGCTGGAAAGGCGGGATCCAAGAGTCAATGCTCGATCCTGCAAGCACAAATAGGTGAGTACAAATAGGTGAGTACACACACACACACACACACACAATCACTACTAATGCACCATATGTTCACAATAGTTGTTGTAAGGGTGACACTCGCGCTTCAGCGAGAAGGGAAACAGAGAGCCTGGAAACGCCCGTGAGACGAGTGCAGGTAACGGTGTCTTCAGAGAGGGCGACAATGGCTTTACATTTCCGACAGGTCGACCACCGGGCCGCTCCTTTGTCACCGGGGGACGGCGTGGCCAGGCGCTCATAACTGCTCAGAATGGGGAAATAAATTGGACATGACCTTATGGTAGTGATGGTGGTCGTGTGTGTGTGTGTGTCTACTCACCTAGTTGTACTCGACTAGTTGTGCTTGCGGGGGTTGAGCTCTGGCTCTGTGGTCCCGCCTCTCAACTGTCAGTCAACTGGTGTACAGATTCCTGAGCCTATTGGGCTCTGTCATATCTACACTTGAAACTGTGTATGGAGTCAGCCTTCACCACATCACTGCCTAATGCATTCCACCTGTTAACTACTCTGACACTGAAACAATTCTTTCTAACGTCTCTGTGGCTCATCTGGGTATTCAGTTTTCACCTGTGTCCCCTTGTTCGTGTTCCACCCGTGCTAAATAGTTTGTCGTTGTCCACCCCTGTCAGTTCCCCTGAGAACTTTGGAGGCGGTTATCATGTCTCCCCTTACTCTTCTGTTTTCCAGTGACGTGAAGTTCAGCTCCTTTAGCATTTCTTCGTAGCTCATTCCTCACAGTTCCGGGACCAGTCTGGTGGAATACCGCTGAATCCTCTCTAACTTTGTCTTGTGTTTAACTAGGTATGAACTCCAGGCTGGAGCTGCATACTCCAAGTTTGGTCTGACATAAGTGGTATACAAGGTATGATTCCTTACACAAGTTTCTAAAGGCAGTTCTTATGTTGGCCAGTCTACCATATGCCGCTGATGATATCCTCATAATGTGGGCTTCTAGAGACAGATTCGGTGTGATATCAACCCCCCAGATCTTTCTATTTGACTCTTCCAGGATTTCACCTCCCAGACGGTACCTTGTGTTCAGCCTCCTGCTCCGTTCACCTAATTTCCTTACTTCACACTTTCTTGGGTTAAACTTTAATAGCCAATTTCTAGACCATTCCTCCAGTTTGTCCAGGTCGTCTTTATCTGTCGATTCTTCTCATATTTTTTGCATCATCAGCAAACATTGAGAGGAATGAGTCTATACCCTCTGGAAGATCATGTACATATAACAGAAACAAGATGGAATCCAAGTACAGAGCCCTGTGGGACTCCGCTGGTGACATCTCGCCACTCTGCTGTCTCACCCCTCACAGTTACTCGATTGATTGATTGATGTAGATTAAGCCACCCAAGAGGTGGCACAGGCATGAATAGCCCTCAAGAGTTACTCGCTGTTTCCTGCTGCTTAGATACTCCCTTATCCACTGGAGCACCTTACCTTTCACTCCTGCCTGTTTCTCCAACTTTGTAACAGCCTTTTGTGGGGTACTGTGTCAAAGGCTTTCTGACAGTCCAAGAAAATGCAGTCTGCCCACCCTTCTCTTTCTTGCTTAATTTGTGTTTCTTGGTAATAGAATTCCATTAAAACCGTGAGGCACGATTTACCATCTCTGAACCCATGTTGGTGGTGTGTTACAAAGCTATTTCCCTCCAGAAGCTCTATGAGGCTTTTCCTCACGATCTTCTCCATCACCTTACATGGTATACAAGTTAGGGAAACTGGTCTGTAGTTCAGCGCCTCTTGCCTGTCACCCTTTTTTATATTGGGACTACATTAGCTGTCTTCCAGCTTTCCGGTAGGTCTCCTCTTTCCAGTTTCCAGTTTCTTCGTGGGTCCCTCTTGTTAGGTTCGGTTCGGGCATCATTTTAATGACGTTGGGAATGCTCGAAACGACAGGATGGTCTAACAGCCTGGTTGACCAGGCCACAAACCTTAGGCCTGGTCGGAGACCGGGTTACAGAGACGTGATCCTCGAAACAATGCGAGGTAAACACATTGCTTAATAGAAAAGCCAAGAAGCAAAACATAGAAACGGGAGGAAGTGAACACAAAGAGAACAGGAGAGAAGCGAATAAATGAAACAGAGCTAGGAAGGACTTCAGAAAAATGAAGATATCAGAAAACGTTGCATCCGAAGCAAGGATAGCCACATCCGAACAAGAGTAAATGACCAAGTGACTAGATTATGTAAGAAGGGAGGAGAACATCAAGAAATAATCAAGATATTTATCTGGAACACTACATGACAGTTTCCCTGTGTTTCACAACTGTATCGATGGACAGATGAACAACCCAGCGGGTTTTCTTCCTATGGGGAGTGTTGTACATGCTGCTATGCGGGTGGTCCACTCACAGGATGAA
>WNGS01166226.1:10226484-10237651 GCA_020271785.1 Procambarus virginalis | reverse complement strand
CTCATCTTTTTAGTTTAGCTCCAGAAGAAAAGTGAGGGGACTCTGGATTTTTTTCAAGATGGCAGATGGGTACTGGAAGCCTGAGGAAGCAAATGTGAGCCCCATGTATGTGCAGGACTTAAATCTTCCGTGGCACTCTAATACTTTACCTGATGGGATGCACAGTTTGAGCATATTAAATAGCCACTCCATCACCTGATGGGATGAACTTCGAAAACAGAAGAGTAAGGGGAGACAGATCACCACCTACAAAATTCTAGGGGAAGTTGACAGGGTTGACAAAGACAAAATCTTCAGCACGGGTGGGACACGAACAAGGGGACACAGGTGGAAACTTTAGTATCCAGATGAGCCACGAACGTTAGAAAGAATTTTTCAGTGTCAGAGTAGAATAAATGGAATGCAAGGAAGTGATGTGGTGGAGGCGACTTTCATACACAGTTTCAAAATGTAGGATATGATTAGAGCCCAGAAGGCTCAGGAATCTGTACACCGTGATTGACTAGTTGAAGAGGCAGGACCAAAGACCCAAAGCTTCAACCCCCGCAGCACAATTAGGTGAGTACAATTAGGCGAGTACAGTTTGAGCATATTTAGCCACTCCATCATGATGGTATGCACAGCCAAAGGTTAAATAAACAGTAAAGCTCTTCAAATCCCTAGGGTTCATGCTGTGATATAGAAAGGACCTATAGTACAGTGGTCTACAGCCTGGACCAACCCGAGTTCGATACCCAGGTGGGACAGAAAACAGTTATACAATTCCTTCCCCTGAATTTCCTCTGTTTACCCAACAATAATAGACTGCCTAGGAGTCCAGGCACTTGTGACCATGTCTGGCAAATCATCATCTCCATCTGCCCTAGGGCAGCCATTCTAGGACCATCAAACTTTTAATAATAGCAAATGTGTTATTACCATGCACATATTTACAGGCAAAATGTGTGCTATGAGCAGTTATGAGATTTAGGCTTAGATATATTAGTACTAATATATGCTGTACATGTTTATACTCATATCTGTATATACAGTATTTATATTTTCTAAGTTATACATAATGAACACCATGTTTGACACATCAGTACAACCTGTTAGAATGAGAAACTAAATAAAGTGAGAAGCTATGAAAATTAATTGACAAAGTAATTTCCATGGCACCGCGCCTCATTTCTACTCCAAAAATGCAACTTCATGGTGCCACTACAGCTAAACCACAAGAAGCAGAGACTTTTTATTTGGATTTTCATGCTTCCTGGATGCTAATGACAATGTACTGTAATACATTATATGTGTTACAGTACTGGCATACACCCTCACATCTCTGGTCTTCTCTCCCCTCTGCCATATGTCCTGTAGCACGATGGTCTATGTCCTTGGCTCACAACCGAGGATTCCAGCTTCGATCCCTGGGCTAGACAGAGTTCGGCATGTTTCGTTTCACCTGCTGCCTGTGTTCACCTAGCAGTTAAATGGGTACCCAGGAGTTAGGGAACTGTTGTGGATTGCATCCTGGGAAAGGGCAGGAGTTGGTCTGGGGAGGGGGGCCATATGTCATTGAACTTAACATGCTAATATCACAAGTCGAGCCTGGCCTCGGGCCGGGTTCGAGGCGTAGAAGAACTCCCAGAACCCTCTCCAGGTATGCTTCCTGTCCCCAACTATGAGACAATATATCAACATGGAGGATGCTATTTAGTCATACAGTATGCTGCTATAATGTCAACTTGTGATAAATCAAATTTTTAAAATTAGTCTGACATTTACCTTAATTCATCATTATTTCTTCTTTCAGCTTCGTCTAAAGTGTCTAAGAGCGGTGAACCCCCAGTTTCAAACACACAGGGTCATAAGATAAAAGTTAAGTGGGTGTCGACAGATGACTGGCCTGGATACACCGAGCAAGAAATCAACCAACTCTTCTATAAGGTATTTAGATATTCAGTCACTTAATCAAAATTGTCATTTATTGACTGATTTGGGGATTTACCCCATTTATTGCTACAGCCGTTCATAATTCCCAGTAGTTGTAGATCGACTATTGTTATTCTTATTTTTTGGTCTCGCTGAGATTTTTTTCTGTAGCCTAAATGATGGATCATGCCATCATGATCCATCTATATATTATAGATATACATATATAATTATAGATATATACTGTATATAGTAACATACAGTACAGTATTAGATATATGTAACTTACATATTAGATAACAATAGAGCAGAGGTTTTTTGTAGTAAAATATAGTTAATACAGTATTTTACATTACTGTAATTAGTATTTCATTCACTTGGGATCATCTGAGGTTCAAACTTGGTACTGTACTCACAATTACAAGACTGTTGTCCTACCTATCAAGCCATGGATGTTATTACAGTAATAGTATAGGGTTTTTCTTACCCTTCCGTGAGTAGCTGTATGGCCTTGTCTCCCTCTTCAATGCAAGGCAGTACTGTACAATATGTGCAGGTGCCGTATTTTCTGTATGGCACCTGCATGGGTGCCGCATTTACTGTACAATACAAAGATTGTATTTGGTATTTGATTCATTTATAATACTGTATAGTGTGTCACTAGTGCTTTCAAATTTGATATTAATCTGTTAAACCAGCAACAGGTGGTTTAACAAGGTAAACAACTCTTGTTGTTTAACAAGTAATTCACACTTTTGGGCAACCAGGAGGGGGGGGGGGAAGAGAACAAAATGGTTGCAGCAATATAGAGAAAGACAAAGCCGAGATTAAACTTCATTTGGATATGGCTTTTTGCTTGTGCGCACTTATGATTCATGTTTTGGCTAATCACGTGTAGCAAAATAGCTGAACTTTTGATAAAAGCTGTACCTTGTGAAGTGTAATCACAACAAATTGCTTGAATTGGAAGTATGCCCATGTTTATCACAAGATATTTACAGTTTTTTTACCATATATTATATGATAGTTATTACAGTACAGACAGCCCTCAATTTTCAGGTTGGCTATGTCCCAGTAAAATCTGTGTAAAGTAAAAAAATGCACATTTATTTGCACAAAATGCACAAATTAAAGATGTAGTATTGTTTATAGCAAAAATAAAGTGGAATTCCAGAGACTTCCAGCAGTTTACTTTTCAAAATTTTTAGTCAATAAAATCCCTAAAGGTACTTGAATTTAAAATTTAACACCCCCTCTACTTTCTAGCTATGAAAACAGTAGATAATGTAGTTCAGAATACAGTACTTTGAATATGGACAAATGCATGAATATAACTCAAAATGTATATAACCCAAGAAATGTGATATGCGTGGGAGTTCTACATATTGTTCAAAATACTGTACCTCACAACAAATCACAACAAGGGAGTTCTACATATTGTTCAAAATACTGTAGATACATTAATCATCCAATAATATGCACTAAAATTATGTACAAAACATTGACTTTCACATTTCAAAACTTGGTATAAAAGGGATTAAGATTGTACTGTACCACTGAATCCAATAGTGCACAATTCATACAGGGCTGCCTGAATGTATTTGTGTACTGTAATCTATGCAGGTTGGGTGTTGGAGGTACTGTAATTCATCCTTTGAAGTCAACTTATGGTGCATACTTGTGCATTATGATATGGAAATTTGACCACGGTGTTGCAGTTTGTCAGTCGTGAATTATTTTAGTCATATATGAATTGTCTATTGTTAAGTCTACTAATGCAGTCCAACTGGCTCACTGCATAAACTTGAGCAGTGGTTGCCCTTCTATTTTTAGGTCTTGCAACCAATTAAAGTTAAAATATTCTCTGTTACAACTCAAATTCATTGACACCATTTCCTTTCTTGAAGTGAGATGCAAATGTACCTGGTTTCTTCCTTTCCCAAATGTATGCTTATGCTGTTTGTGCAATATGCTTAGTCTCCTCTTCTGCTTCTCATTCTGTTGTCAGGGATCTAGTTAAGAATGGCTTTGACAGCCTTATGACCATATGTGTATTTGCTACTCATTGGCACCCTGCTTCTGGGAGAAATTCCCTAGACTACTGCTCTTACGGCCAGATGCCTCCCAGTTCTTGTTCTCCTATATGGTTGGTCACAACTGATATTTGCCCACGTCTCGGGCTCTCCAACGTCAGGAGAAGCTTTCCGAGCCTCTACACACTAAGATCCCATACCTTATACACAAATTGCTCTTTGCCTGCCTTCTATATATACACTGCTGACCTTCAACCCCATCTTGGCCACTCCCAACATCTTCCTCTATTTAAAACTTTTAATTATATCATTAGCTACATCTAGACCACACTTTCTGTACCACCTTCATTCAGTCACAAAAGGAAAACTGAGCCCTCATCATCTTCCTCCAAAGATAAGAAACTTTCTGTTCCCAAAATGTCAAGCACACCTACTTCCTTTTACTTTTTTTATTCAGGTGTGCAGGTACAGAAGATGATTTTTATCAGCAGGTTAGATGTTTTCCCTTCCCATAGGAAATTTTAAGGGTTACCCTTATTAGTTTTCACTGAAACACAATCCACTAGTCAGTGAACAACCAAGTCCCCAATTACTAATGGGTGAATAGCCAAACGATAAGGATCTGTTGTAAGTTATCATTCCGTGCTCAGGTTTTGAACCAGGTGGAATGAGCACACTACCACTGTACCAGAGGAACTGTTGTGAAACCTTGTGTTGTTCCAATTGCTTTGTTTTTAATTTAACCATGCACATGAGAATTGTTTCTTCTATCCCCTCTCCCGTTCCTTAACCCTTAAATGGCGCATAGCTATATACCATTTGACACCCACAGGCGCATACAAAAAAAAAAAAAATTTTTCTTCCTAACCTGTTAATTTGTGTTCACTGATCACGGGAAAAATAATAAAAAAATCGTAAGTTGAATATATTGGCCGCTATAGGGCAGGGAAGTCTGGCACAAAACAGGCGCTCACTCAGCATGCGTCCCAGGTGGTCTGTTGATCGCCAGCTGTCAGGCCGGAGTTGCCACAAAGAGATAATTGCCTAATTATTTCAATGTCTCTGATTGATTTTTCGTAGTTTTTTTGCTGTAATATTATTCAATAGTGTGTAGTGTGATATATTTATATAATGAAATGGGTGAATCATCGCTGTACTCAAAAATATGGTGTGCTTATTGTTGATTCAATTATGTTCATCAAACAGTGAACAAATACTTTGTCGGTTGTTACACTATATACACAGGTTATATATAAGTATCTGCATGTTTTGTTCACCATAACGAACCACTAAGTTGCTATTATGAGTCAAAAAGAAACGAGGAGTGACCACCGTGTACCAGCCAGCCACTCACGCCCTCCCTCAAGTCATCTGACTCGCCCACATTCTCCTCCCACAATACTGTTTTTGCTTTTATTCACTATATACAGAGCTATATATAAGTATCTACATTCGTGTTCACCATAACGAACCACTAAGTTGGTATGCTGAGTGGCAGTGGCAGGCAGTGGCAGCCCGCCACTGGCTGCCACTGCCACTGATGGACCTCACAGTCAGCTGATGGCTGCCGCCCTCAAGGCCAGACGCACTAATATTTCTCCTCCAACAATACTGCTTGTGGTGTTATTACGCTATATACACACATTATATATAAATATCTACCGGTTTTATTCACCAAACTTGTACAAGTAAACTGGTATGGTGGCCAAAGACGTGGTCACCAGTAAACAACACGATAATTCCTGCAGACGACGCTCCTCTCACCAAAATGGCGGCTCCCAACCTCCTACTCTTGCTGTTTATACTCTCTATACACACATTATATATAAGTATCTACATTTGTTTTCACCATAACGAAACACTGAGCTGGTATGGTGAGTGCAGTCAATAAAAGGTGGCCACACACAGTCAGATAACAACGCCACCACCCTCCCTCCCACAGCATTACTCCTCCCTCCATGGAGCACAGCGCTAAATATCATCACAATCCTCTTATTATCAGACCCATGGTCAGTTTTATCACAGTCAGGGGTCTTCTGTAATAATATTATCGCTACATAATAGCATGAACAAGTGTATTATGGCATTTTTAGGCGATGCTGTGGTCACAAGCTGAACAGCAGTGCTGTGAGCTCATGCTGCGTGCGTCAGGCTTGGTAGCTTACTCGATACTGAGGCCCCTAACACCCGGGAGTTTGGCCCACGATTTTTTTTAAAAGTGGCGTCTGTTTACAAGAGCCCTGATGAAGGTATGGTGAACATCGTGAATCCGCGAGCCGTTTAAATCTTGCGTAGTACTCCAACGCATCATATGATGCGATGCGCAATTTTCTGCAAGTCGGTCAAAGCATCATATGATGCGATGCGCAATTGAAGGGTTAAGCTCTGCACACCCATTACCCCAAACGTGCCCACTGCAATATCTTCTTCATTGTTAAAGTTGACTATTCCACCTAATTCAGAGTTTGCAGAGGTGACTGGATACTCTTTATTAACTAGCTACTATTTCTGTGATGTGTGCTTTGTGGTATTGAGGTCCTCATTACTCTTTCATGTGACCTTACTTGATGCTGTCCATCACTGTTTTAAATAGTATGTACACTGGTGAAATCCTGACTGTGCTTATGCTGTTTTCTTCAATTTGGTAATTATCAGGTGTTAAGTCTGGAAGCAGTAACACTTGGATAAACGATTGCATCACAAATATTGTTTAAAAAAAAGCCTATCCATTGCTAGTAAAGTTATTCATTTTGTCAATTGGGAGAGATGGTCTTATGTTCCTACGATCAATGCCTATACTGTACTGTTTATCAATTCTTTGTATCTGGAAGCAGATTAGTAAGATTGTCAGAAAATTCAGTCCAGATTTGATATCAGTGCTTTATATTAATCTGTTATTGCTGAACCAGTGTCCATTGCAAGTGAGCTTAAGTATTGTATTACTGTTCTTTTTCTGCTATTAATACTGATTTTCACCTCTCCCCACTTCCTTGCTCAATTATCTCCTTACTCTTTCTGAACCTTAATTCAGTTCTATTCCTTATCACTCCACAATAATGGGCTCCAATGGGTTTCATTATTGTTTGATCTGCCATGTCCCTCGCCACACTTTAGAGTACAGTATTTATACATATAGACATGATGCCATACTCTTTTCCTGGGGTGGCAGCAGCAGTAGATTATCCAGGAGGCTCTATTACCACACAAAACTTTCACTCTTTTTAAACTCTCTTGTACCTTGCCCATCCTTTTGTTCATACATCGTGGTGGATGTGCCCTTGCTCCTCTTCCTTTTGCTGTCTTGGGTGCTTTTTCATCTCTGACTGGTTCATAAGTCTTCAGAGCCTTCCTGGTCTTTGGATAAGGTTTTGAAGTTTGTTTTCTCGCATTCAGGTTTCTTCCTTGATTGAGAGCTTCTTTTTTCTAGGTGGGTTTCCTTCTGGCTCTTCTTTCAACTGTTGCTTTGGGAAGCTTCGTGCTCCTTGTCAGAAGAGTGTAAGAATGAGTTTCCAGGTGTGTGTATTGGTCATTGAAACTTGATTTGTTTGGCACAATGTGTATCATACATACTGTCCTGTGGCCACTGTTCAGCATTATTTGAGCACTTCTTGCACTCTTTGGGTTGGGCCCATGTTTGTCAACCCTATGTCTCACATTATCCTGTTCCAAGCTATTATATTGTTTCAAGGTGTGTGCATCGATAAAATAGTAATGACAACCCATAAGGATCAATCACATTTCGCTATTTGAGCACAGGAAGAAATCACAAGGGAAATTTCTATCTTGTGAAGCTTCACTAAGCTCTAATCATTGCTTAGTGATTAGAGTAGAATAAAGTTTAATGGCTGTGTGGTCTTGTTAACCCTTTTTGTCTTGTCAGGATAAAATTTAAGTGTTGGTTGTATCTCATATTTAGTAGAAATAAGACAGATGAATTTTGCTGGGTTTCTAGTCATATTGGTGTGTTTTCAATGAGCTCACTGCCTAAGTAAGAAAGAAATGAGAAACGAGTAATGCTTAGTGAACCAGCCGGCTGCTTAAGGCCTGTGCAAGAATAACCCTAAAAAAACTATTGTAATAGATGTGGCTGCTAAGGAAGCCATATATGTACAGTATAATAATAAAAATAATAATAATGAGAAAATCCGTAGGAGCCGTGATGAGGGTTTGAACTTATGCAGTTGGTGTTCCCACGCACACTTCTAGTCAACTAGGCCTCGACATGGTCAAAAGGATTGCAACCTGGAGTTCTACTGAGCTCACATGGGTTTCCTGAGGCTTCCACTGAAGCCGGACTAGGATTTTAACACAATCCCCCCTTATGCACTCTGGCTCTGTCATCCAAGAATGTTCTACCTCTGATGCTCCTCTTTCAATACACACAAAATCCACTAGGGCTAATGGGGCATGAGCTTACGACCATGGCATTACCAAGCCGCATACTCTACCACTAGACCACCACCGACTTGTCAGTCATACAATCAAACATGAACCATCTCCACTGCTGTGGGATGGTTCATTCCACAGTGCCAGTTCTGCTTACCAAAAATGGCCCACTAGATACTAATGTGATAAAAGTCAGCAGTGGTAGAGTACGTAACTGGCAATGCCGGGGTCGTAGGTTCGCGCACACCTATAGCCCTAGTGAATTTTCTCATTGATATATATCATGTTAATGTGATTTCTGAGTGTTTAATAATAATAATAATAATAATAATAATAATAATAATAATAATTTCATAAAAATAACGATGGCCAGATTACTTAGTAGGTTTGTATATTTTGTGCCATTTCCTTTCTGGATTTCTACCCTGTTATTCACAATGTTGTATGAAATTGCTGGAAGGGTAGATGTCTATTTTTTACCAGTAATAAATTACATGCCATCAAACGTGACCTATTCCCCATGGCCTTTCTCCTCTAACCATATATAAAAAGTGGTAAACTTCCTTGATTTGGTTACTATCAGCAACACAAGATTAATTCATGGGCATTTGTTGGAATAAAAGCCTACCCTTTACATGCTAATTACAGTCTTTCACTTATGATCATCCATCTCCTGTTGGAAGGTTCTGGTTTTCAGAATGATAGTAGGTCTTGCTTTCCCAGTACTGTATAACTTTGAATCGCTTGTTCTATGGTCAAATCCTTAGTGAATCTGATACACTTGACATCGCTCATCTTGCATCTTTTGGCACTAGTACTGTATTGGCATCCAGATTGATATTTAGGATCTTTTGAATATCTCTCTCCTCAGGACTTAGGTCTTCCCAGCTTGATGCCTCTTTTGATAGTTACTTGTATTGTTCAACTTAGTCATCCATCTTTGCTTTGCTTCCCAACACAGATTGACTTGTTTCTTTCTATTCTTGTATTGACACCCTCAGTGATGTATAGGAATTTGTTAATTGATTGTAACATTCATTGTGCTGTATAGTCAACTCATTTAGTGCTTTCTTTTGATACTTTAAATTTACCTTCTATAATACTTCAGTATTGCATTCCTAACTACTTTCTAAAAGTTGTAAATAGGGTAATGTTGATTGTATTAATTTCTTCATATAATGCAATCTAATAATTGCTGTGTAATTTTTGTTACAGTGGGGAGACATCAATGCTCTTGTGATGAAACAGAAAAATAAAAAAGGAACAGCATTAATAGACTACAAGACCAAAAATGCAGCAGTAAGTCAAAGCTATTCCTTGCATTTTTTTTTATCTAAATATATCTTTACTGAATTAACAATCATGTACAGTATTTAATTTGCCTAAAGTATAGTGCAGTATTGTTGTTGTGACAAGATATTTACACTCTTTTTACACCATTTTGAAGGGTATTAATATACAGTATTTTTTTTAAGTTATTCAAATGAGCTACTTGTATAGTTCCATATTTTTGTTTTTCAGGATATGGCGGTGCAATTTGAGAAAGGTCAAATTGGCAAACCAGTAGAAGTTTCACGCATACGAGAGGCCCCTCAGAAGAAACCTCATGTTCCCAAAATTCTGATAAGGAAGAAGAATCTAAGGAAAAATCAAATTTAGATTATGAATCTATAGCAGCCATGAATCAGCGGAGACAAGAGGAACGTAGAAGATTAATTGAAGAAATTATGAGAGAAGAGGGATTGACAAAATGAACTTGCCGAAGAATTTTTTTTTAAAGTCAAACCAGTTAAATGTTTCTCAAGATTCTGTATTAATACACAAATTGATTGCTTTTGATGAAAATTATCTTTTTATAAATAAGTTTAATCTGTGCAGCTCTTTCATTGTCCTTGTTTATATTGTTTTGTATCAAAGAAGTATTCCATCTGTAATAAAGATGCAACAACATAATGTTCCTAGATTCTGTAGAGGGTAAGAGCAACATTCACTTTCCATATTTGCAGCAGACATACTACTTTTATATTATTAACTATCAAAAATTCAGGAAAAAAGTATAAAAAAAGTACATTATTGTAATAGGAAGCATATTTGTGTAAATAATATAATGATATTTGAAGTCCAGGTGATGGTGTGCAGCTAGTCTAGTCCTCCAGGTTAAAAAACACCTGTGTAGGGGCCCCAGATCCTCCCACCAGAGGACATGCCCATGTGGCAGCCTTGTTGGGGATAGGTGGTGTTTGGGTCAGTGAGTGAAGGATCGTTCGTACTCAAGTGGATAACTCGTCTGGAGTTTTTAACTAGTTTAATTCTTGTTCTATGGTCAACAGATGGCTTTAGGCATGGTGACGAAGTAAAGTTGCTTGGAACTCCTTCCATCTCGGTTTGTTCCAGTGGTCTTGTCATTTTTGTATTGGTTGGTTGTTGATTGGCTTCTTAAGTCGAGTACTGTTAACTAGTTTAGTTCGGCCTTAGCAGATCTCCACTCGTTGGAATTTGGTGTTGAGGTTGCATCGGTACCATTTTGCATGTTGTCTCGAAATTTTTTCACCTATGACCTGCGTACACTCCTAAGCCTTCTGGTCTCGGTATAAGTTTTTTTTCTCCTTGATTCTCCTTCCAGAATTGTTATACAGCTTTGTTTTGTTGGCCCCTCGCTTTTGGTTGTAGGGTTGATTAGCTTCATACTTACCTTTGGAAAGTGGGATTTTTGTGATTTTGGTCCTAATTGTTTTTTTCCTTGTTTAAAACCCCTTACCCTTTGTTTCTGGCTAAAAATGAGAGCTGATTTCTAAAGGTATCCTTTGGTGGTGATGCTTAGTTTATTCGGCAAGGGG
>WNGS01166226.1:10210279-10225009 GCA_020271785.1 Procambarus virginalis | reverse complement strand
GCATTATTTATTCTGGGTTGTGTCCATTCATAGTAACCTCCACACCCCTAATGGTGTGCAGGATAATGCTAGTTTGTGGACTTGGATTCTCTTGTTTCTTGTTTCAGGGCCTGGTTGTCTCAGGTCATCTGCAGTGTCATCCGGCCCAGCCAGCCTGCAGTCTGCCCTTGGGCCCCATGATGTTCACAAGTTTACAGTTCTTTCCATAGTGTTCACGAATATGTCAGGGGGCTGATATTTAGGCATGAGGGTTTTGGCTATCCATCAGTGTTAGCCGTTCAAACCTAGTCGGTCAATGTTCCTGGTTCAGGGGTTCTGCTCTTTGCTGCCCCTGGTGAGTTGTTCTTGTGTTTTGTTCTCTGTGTATAAAAAATAGAAACCTCCAGAAATCCAGCATTGAATGTACAGTAATGAAATGTTTCTTTTTCTTTCTATTGATTTGTGATTAGCTTGAGGTGTGCCATCCTGGTCACACCTGGATGGTGAGGGTGTCAGTATTGTGCACCCCATAATCATCTTGTGAGTGGCAGTTTATTGTACACCCCATAATCATCCTGAGGGTGGCAATTTATTGTGCACCCATACCATCCTGTGAGTGGCAGTTTATTGTGCACTCCATACTCACCCTGTGAGTGGCAGTTTATTGTGCACTCCATACTCATCCTGTGAGTGGCAGTTTATTGTGCACTCCATACTCATCCTGTGAGTGGGGTTATTGTGCCTCAATACTCATCCTGTCAGCGTAGTTTAATTGCAACCCATAAATATACTCATGCCTTTTATTTGGTTTTTCTTGATAGCAGCCCTTATAGTTTAATCTAATTTTGACAAGTTTCACAAAATACTGAATTCGTCAGGTTGTTCAATACGATCACAGAACTTTTTTTTTAAATCAAGATAAACAAAATGTTGTAATCAATGTTTTTTTTATGAATAGGGAACTTAAAAGTTAGTGTTTTCATCCAACTGAATTATAACATTTTATCTGGTATTTTGAATGATTCCTTAAAAGTGACTAATAACCGACTAGGCTGTTGAAAATAAATTCAAATTTTGCTAATTATTATTATATTATTATTATTATTATCAGTAGTATTAGGTATTAGTATGTATTTATCACTCATTATTTCAGGAAGTTAGTTTTTACATAGCTTGCTTTTGTTTTAACGCCAGCTAATTTCCAAAAAACTTATATTTGACACAAACGTCGCCGTAGGGTAAAGTAGTTTCACCTTATATTTGAATTTTCTAAGAACATGAACCAGAAGTTTAGGGCACGTTTCCTTTCGCCCTGATGTCTCATCAGTTTTTTTTTTTTCTTGGCTTCCTGAGTAAGGCAGGCAAGGGATAGGAGGGTACCTGGGTGGAGTTATGAGGCCCGTAGTAGGTTAACTGTGTGTAGATCACACAGAAGCGAGTGTTTTAGTCTTCGGGCAGAAATGTACATAAAAGGTGAAAATATGGGGCTGGGCCTGCCGGCCGTGAGAGGTATCCGAGGTCACTGGAAAAAAAAAACGTTGCAGTGATGTGTGAGCGAGGGGCTTTATAGTGGATTGATTATGGGGATTGAGGATTTTTTGAGGATGATAGGGGATTGATGAGATTGGAATGGGATTTCCTGATTGTGATGATGGAATTGATTGATGGATGGGGATATGGGGCTACTGTGCGGACTATGAGGGCGGATCTGGATGGATGCTCGATGGGATTTTCTGGATGGTTTGGGGTTGATATTGTGATGATATGATGATTGAATGGGGAGGATGGGAGATTTGATCGTGGGAATGGGAGGGGTTAGTATGGGGGTGGGGGGAATGGATGGAGATCTGGGATGGATGGATGGGGATGCTATGGGCGACTGGTGAGGATAGGCTCCTTTGCTGGGGATATGGATTAGATTGTGATATGATTGTGTGGGGGCTGATTTGATAGGCTGCTGATCGGCTGCTGATTACTGGGGATTGAGGGGGCTTATTTGATTTGGATGAATGTGATAATGATATGATATGGATGATGGGGCTGGATGCTGGGTATTTTTGTGGGCTGATGGATGGATGGGCTATGGGAGTGTGGATTGGAGATGGTGGAGGGGGATGCGGATGTTTGATGGGCTGGTGAATGATTGGCTTGATCTGGGGGCTTAGTGTGGGGGAATGCGGATGGTGGCTGCTCTTGCTGGCATTGGGGATGGGATGTGGTGCGATATGTGATTATTGGATGGATGAATTGAGAAGATGAGGTGTGGATGATGATGATTTTGGGGATGGATGATGGAGGGGGATATGGGGGATTTGTGGGATGGGATGGAGAGGAAGTGATATGATGGATAGGGGGGATTGTGATGGGATATTGGCTGATTTGATGGATGGGGGTGGTGATTGACTTTGATTGATTGGATGTGTGGGATAGGTAGGGGGGAATTGCGCTTGGCTGGGCTGGGATGGGATTTGCCTGATGGGGCTGCTGATTGGGGGCTGATTGCTTGGATCATCTGAGCTGCTGGGGCTGGAGGGCTGGGCTGATTTGTGGCAGGACTGATCTCTCGCCCGCCCCGGGCATGCTGGGCGCTTTGGGCGCCCTCGTTGGATGCAGTTTTGGATTCCTTATTTTGGACCGGGATGTGGACGTTGTTTTTTCGTTTTATTAAGTGGGAGAACCCAATACTATATTATCTTCTTAGGTGACTTCAACTTGCCTAGTCTCAGGTGGAGAATAGCAAACAATAATATTATACCAGGGAATCTATCAGGACCTAACCAACCACAGATTAGAGAACTACTTAGATTCTGTGACAAATTTTCACTCACTCAGCAGATATCGGAGCCAACGAGAAATGAAAATATTCTAGATCTGGTCTTTACGAACAATGAAGACATTATCAGAGACATTACGATATCAGATACCACATATTCAGATCACAAGCTCATTGAAGTGCAAAACCATCAATACTCAGAATAGACCTAAAACGTTGATAAAGCGAGAGGGGCTATTCAGTAAATCAATTTAATAATAAAAGATAGACTGGGAGAATAAACAGGGAACTTAAAAACATTCCATGGGAAACTGTTTTAAGTAATAAAAGTCCTACAGAAGGAATAGAAAAACTGACTTCGGAAGCGTATCAAGTCTGTCTGAAACATGTTCCTTTGAGGAAAGCCAGAAAGAGATCCAACGTAGAAAGAGAACGCAGAAGACACTATAAACGCAGGAAAAGAATAACGGAACTGCTTATGCAGACACGAATTTCCCGTCAAAGAAGGAATAATTTAAATAGGGAGATTGAAGAAATCGAGCGGAAATTGAAACACTCATATGAAAAGAAGAAAAGCAGTTAGAACAGAAAGCAATTCAGGAAATAAAGAAAAATCCAAAATACTTCTTCACATATGCGAAATCAAAAGCAAAAACCACTGCCAGTATTGGACCTATTCGTACAAGTGAAGGTTCATACACGGAGGATGACAAAGAAATTAGTGAAATCCTAAAAAAGCAGTATGAGGACATGTTTAGCACTCCAATAAACAACATGAAAGTAGAAGATCCAGACAATTTCTTTATGCGGGATATCAAACCCCTGTAAATATAACTGATATCAACACGAGCGCACTAAATTTGAAAGAGAAATTGAAAACATGCCCATGCACTCGGCCCCAGGTCCAGACTCATGGAATTCAATATTTATAAAGAAATGCAAAGTGCCGGTAGCACAGGCACTCAGTATAGTGTGGAGGAAGAGCTTGGACACGGGGGAGATACCAGATGCACTTAAAGTAGCAGACATAGCCCCTCTACACAAGGGAGGGAGCAAAGCATTGGCAAAGAATTATAGACCAGTTGCACTAACATCGCACATAATAAAAGTATTTGAGAGAGTGATTAGGAGTCAGGTCACCAATTTCATGGAGACCAATGACCTTCACAACCCAGGCCAACATGGATTTCGAGCGGGAAGATCGTGCCTCTCACAGCTACTTGAGCACTACGATAAAGTCACTGAGGCATTAGAAGAAAACAGAATGCTGATGTGATATACGGACTTCGCAAAGGCTTTCGATAAATGTGACCATGGCGTGATAGCACACAAAATGAAGTCAATGGGAATAACCGGTAAAGTAGGACGCTGGATACTCAGTTTTCTGTCAAACAGGACTCAGCGAGTAACGGTCAACCATATAAAATCTAGTCCAAGTGCAGTTAAAAGCTCTGTACCTCAGGGTACAGTCCTTTGCACCGCTGCTTTTCCTTATTCTCATATCAGATATAGACAAAAATACAAGTCACAGCTTCGTATCATCCTTTGCAGATGACACAAAAATCAGTATGAAAATTACCTCGGCTGAAGACATTGAAAAACTTCAAGCTGATATTAATAAAGTTTTCGACTGGGCATCAGAAAAATAATATGATGTTTAACAGTGATAAATTCCAGGTACTCAGGTACGGTAAAAATGAGGACCTTAAACATAATACAGGGTACAAAACACAATCAAATGTGCCCATAGTAGGAAAAACAGCATGTAAAGGATTTGGGAATAATGATGTCTGACGACCTAACGTTTAGGGAGCATAACCAAGCAAATATTGCGACAGCCAGAAAAATGATAGGATGGATTACGAGAACTTTCAAATCCAGGGATCCCATCACAATGCTTGTACTCTTCAAGTCACTTGTGCTGTCCCGTCTTGAGTACTGTTCAGTACTCACTTCCCCTTCAGAGCAGGAGAGATTGCTGAAATAGAGGGAATACAGAGAACATATACGGCACGCATAGACGCGATAAAGCACCTAAATTATTGGGATCGTCTCAAAGCTCTCCAAATGTACTCACTAGAAAGAAGACGAGAGAGATATCAATAATATACACTGGAAGATACTGGAGGGCCAGGTCCCAATCTACACAGTAAAATAACAACGTACTGGAGTGAACGATATGGAAGAAAATGCAGAATAGAACCAGTGAAGAGCAGGGTGCCATAGGCACAATCAGAGAACACTGTATAAACATCAGAGGTCCGCGGTTGTTCAACGTCCTCCCAGCAAGCATAAGAAATATTGCCGGAACAACCGTGGACATCTCAAGAGGAAACTAGATTTATTCCTCCAAGGAGTTCCGGACCAGCCGGGCTGTGGTGGGTATGTGGGCCTGCGGGCCGCTCCAAGCAACAGCCTAGTGGACCAAACTCTCACAAGTCAAGCCTGGCCTCGGGGGGCTTGGGGAGTAGAAGAACTCCCAGAACCCATCAACCAGGTATCAACCAGGTATCATATGTCCTGTAGCACGATGGTCATGTCCTTGGCTCACAACCGAGGATTCCAGCTTCGATCCTGGGCTAGACAGAGTCGGCATGTTTCGTTCACCTGCTGCCTGTGTTCACCTAGCAGTTAAATGGGTACCCAGGAGTTAGGGAACTGTTGTGGATTGCATCCTGGGAAAGGGCAGGAGTTGGCCTGGGGAGGGGGGCCATATGTCATTGAACTTAACATGCTAATATCACAAGTCGAGCCTGGCCTCGGGCCGGGTTCGAGGCGTAGAAGAACTCCCAGAACCCTCTCCAGGTATGCTTCCTGTCCCCAATACAGTATGTGACATATATCAACATGGAGGATACTATTTAGTCATACAGTATGCTGCTATAATGTCAACTTGTGATAAATCAAATTTTTTAAAATTAGTCTGACATTACCTTAATTCATCATTATTTCTTCTTTCAGCTTCGTCTAAAGTGTCTAAGAGCGGTGAACCCCCAGTTTCAAACACACAGGGTCATAAGATAAAAGTTAAGTGGGTGTCGACAGATGACTGGCCTGGATACACCGAGCAAGAAATCAACCAACTCTTCTATAAGGTATTTAGATATTCAGTCACTTAATCAAAATTATGTCATTTATTGACTGATTTGGGATTTACCCCATTTATTGCTACAGCCGTTCATAATTCCCAGTAGTTGTAGATCGACTATTGCTATTCTTATTTTTTGGTGATTTTTTTCTGTAGCCTAAATGATGGATCATGCCATCATGATCCATCTATATATTATAGATATACATATATATTATAGATATATACTGTATATAGTAACATACAGTACAGTATTAGATATATGTAACTTACATATTAGATAACAATAGAGCAGAGGTTTTTGTAGTAAAATATAGTTAATACAGTATTTTACATTACTGTAATTAGTATTTCATTCACTTGGGATCATCTGAGGTTCAAACATGGTACTGTACTCACAATTACAAGACTGTTGTCCTACCTATCAAGCCATGGATGTTATTACAGTAATAGTATAGGGTTTTTCTTACCCTTCCGTGAGTAGCTGTATGGCCTTGTCTCCCTCTTCAATGCAAGGCAGTACTGTACAATATGTGCAGGTGCCGTATTTTCTGTACGGCACCTGCATGGGTGCCGCATTTACTGTACAATATGTGCAGGTATTTACTGTACAATACAAAGATTGTATTTGGTATTTGATTCATATATAATACTGTATAGTGTGTCACTAGTGCTTTCAAATTTGATATTAATCTGTTAAACCAGCAACAGGTGGTTTAACAAGGTAAACAACTCTTGTTGTTTAACAAGTAATTCACACTTTTGGGCAACCAGGAGGA
Source organism: Procambarus virginalis (assembly GCA_020271785.1). Taxonomy (NCBI): domain Eukaryota; kingdom Metazoa; phylum Arthropoda; class Malacostraca; order Decapoda; family Cambaridae; genus Procambarus; species Procambarus virginalis. Next base: position 10,218,390 of record WNGS01166226.1, on the reverse strand, counting down.
GGGGGGGGAAGAGAACAAAATGGTTGCAGCAATATAGAGAAAGACAAAGCCGAGATTAAACTTCATTTGGATATGGCTTTTTGCTTGTGCGCACTTATGATTCATGTTTTGGCTAATCACGTGTAGCAAAATAGCTGAACTTTTGATAAAAGCTGTACCTTGTGAAGTGTAATCACAACAAATTGCTTGAATTGGAAGTATGCCCATGTTTATCACAAGATATTTACAGTTTTTTTACCATATATTATATGATAGTTATTACAGTACAGACAGCCCTCAAATTTCAGGTTGGCTATGTCCAGTAAAATCTGTGTAAAGTAAAAAAATGCACATTGATTTGCACAAAATGCACAAATTAACCCTTAACATGCTCGGGTCTAATATCCTGCTATCCGCACAGGCGCATGTCATTTTGAAAAAAAAAAATTATTTTTTCTTCCTAACCTGTTAATTTGTGTTCACTGATCACGGGAAAAATAATAAAAAAATCGTAAGTGCCATATATTGCCCGCTATAGGGCGGGGAAGTCTGGCAAATTATAGGCGCTGACTCAGCATGCGTCCCAGGCGGTCTGTTGCTCGCCAGCTGTCAGGCCAGAGTTGCAACAAAGAGATAATTACCTAATTATTTCAATGTCTCTGATTGATGTTTCATAGTTTTTTTGCTGTAATATTATTCAATAGTGTGTAGTTTGATATATTTATATAATAAAATGAGTGAATCATTGCTGTACTCAAAATATGGTGTACATATTGTTTCAGTCATGTTCATCAATCAGTGAACAAATACTTTGTCGGTTATTACACTATAAGCACAGGTTATATATAAGTATCTGCATGTTTTGTTCACTATAACGAACCACTAAGTAGCTATTATGAGTCAAAAAGTAACGAGGAGTGACCGCCGTGTACCAGCCAGCCACTCCCGCCCTCCCTCCAGTCATCTGACTCGCCCACATTCTCCTCCCACAATACTGTTTTTGCTATAATTCACTATATACAGACGGTATATATAAGTATCTACATGTTTTGTTCACCATAACTGTACATCTAAGCTTGTATGGTGAGTAAAGTCACAAAGACATAGGACCTAACACAGTCAGCTGATGGCTGCCTCCCTCAAGGCCAGATACACTAATATTTCTCCTCCAACAAAACTGTGTGGTGTTATTACACTATATACACACATTATAAATAAATATCTACCTGTTTTATTCACCATACTTGTACAAATAAACTGGTATGGTGCCCAAAGACTATCGTGGTAACCAGTAAACAACACCGTCGTCTGCACGGTGGCGTCGTGCAGACGACGCCACCGCCCTCACCAAAATGGCGGCTCCAAACCTTCTCTTGCTGTTTATACCCTCTATACACACGTTATATATAAGTATCTACATTTGTGTTCACTATAGCGAACCACTAAGCTGGTATGCTGAGTGCAGTCAATAAAAGGTGGCCACACACAGTCAGAAAACATCGCCACCACCCTCCCTCCCACAGCATTACTCCTCCCTCCATGGCGCACAGCGCTAAATATCATCGCAATCCTGCTATTATCAGAACCCTGGTCACTTTTATCACAGTCAGGGGTCTTCTGTAATAATATCATCGCTACATAATAGCATGAACAAGTATATTATGGCATTTTTAGGCGATGCTGTGGTCACAAGCTGAACAGCAGTGCTGTGAGCTCATGCTGCGTGCGTCAGGCTTGGTAGCTTACGCGATACTGAGGCCCCTAACACCCGGGAGTTTGGCCCACGATTTTTTTAAAAATGGCGTCTGTTTACAAGAGCCCTGATGAAGGTGTGGTGAACCCCGTGTATCCGCGGGCCGTTTAAATCTTGCGTAGTGCTCCAACACTTCATATGAAGTGAAGAGCAGTCGACTGGTAAAACGCCTAGCACTTCATATGAAGTGATGTGCACTTTAAGGGTTAAAGATGTAGTATTGTTTATAGCAAAAATAAAGTGGAATTCCAGAGACTTCCAGCAGTTTACTTTTCATAATTTTTAGTCAATAAAATCCCTAAAGGTACTTGAATTTAAAATTTAACACCCCCTCTACTTTCTAGCTATGAAAACAGTAGATAACGTAGTTCAGAATACAGTACTTTGAATATGGACAAATGCATGAATATAACTGAAAATGTATATAGCCCAAGAAATGTGATATGCGTGGGAGTTCTACATATTGTTCAAAATACTGTACCTCACAACAAATCACAACAAGGGAGTTCTACATATTGTTCAAAATACTGTAGATACATTAATCATCCAATAATATGCACTAAAATTATGTACAAAACATTGACTTTCACATTTCAAAACTTGGTATAAAAGGGATTAAGATTGTACTGTACCACTGAATCCAATAGTGCACAATTCATACAGGGCTGCCTGAATGTATTTGTGTACTGTAATCTATGCAGGTTGGGTGTTGGAGGTACTGTAATTCATCCTTTGAAGTCAACTTATGGTGCATACTTGTGCATTATCATATGGAAATTTGACCACGGTGTTGCAGTTTGTCAGTCGTGAATTATTTTAGTCATATATAAATTGTCTACTGTTAAGTCTACTAATGCAGTCCAACTGGCTCACTGCATAAACTTGAGCAGTGGTTGCCCTTCTATTTTTAGGTCTTGCAACCAATTAAAGTTAAAATATTCTCTGTTACAACTCAAATTCATTGACACCATTTCCTTTCTTGAAGTGAGATGCAAATGTACCTGGTTTCTTCCTTTCCCAAATGTATGCTTATGCTGTTTGTGCAATATGCTTAGTCTCCTCTTCTGCTTCTCATTCTGTTGCCAGGGATCTAGTTAAGAATGGCTTTGACAGCCTTATGACCATATGTGTATTTGCTACTCATTGGCACCCTGCTTCTGGGAGAAATTCCCTAGACTACTGCTCTTACGGCCAGATGCTTCCCAGTTCTTGTTCTCCTATATGGTTGGTCACAACTGATATTTGCCCACGTCTCGGGCTCTCCAACGTCAGGAGAAGCTTTCCGAGCCTCTACACACTAAAATCCCATACCTTATACACAAATTGCTCTTTGCCTGCCTTCTATATATACACTGCTGACTTTCAACCCCATCTTGGCCACTCCCAACATCTTCCTCTATTTAAAACTTTTAATTATATCATTAGCTACATCTAGACCACACTTTCTGTACCACCTTCATTCAGTCACAAAAGGAAAACTGAGCCCTCATCATCTTCCTCCTAAGATAAGAAACTTTCTGTTCCCAAAACGTCAAGCACACCTACTTCCTTTTACTTTTTTTATTCAGGTGTGTAGGTACAGAAGATGATTTTTATCAGCAGGTTAGGTGTTTTCCCTTCCCATAGGAAATTTTAAGGGTTACCCTTATTAGTTTTCACTGAAACACAATCCACTAGTCAGTGAACAACCAAGTCCCCAATTACTAATGGGTGAATAGCCAAACGATAAGGATCTGTTGTAATTATCATTCCGTGCTCAGGTTTTGAACCAGGTGGAATGAGCACACTACCACTGTACCAGAGGAACTGTTGTGAAACCTTGTGTTGTTCCAATTGCTTTGTTTTTAATTTAACCATGCACATGAGAATTGTTTCTTCTATCCCCTCTGCCGTTCCTTAAGCTCTGCACACCCATTACCCCAAACGTGCCCACTGCAATATCTTCTTCGTTGTTAAAGTTGACTATTCCACCTAATTCAGAGTTTGCAGAGGTGACTGGATACTCTTTATTAACTAGCTACTATTTCTGTGATGTGTGCTTTGTGGTATTGAGGTCCTCATTACTCTTTCATGTGACCTTACTTGATGCTGTCCATCACTGTTTTAAATAGTATGTACACTGGTGAAATTCTGACTGTGCTTATGCTGTTTTCTTCAATTTGGTAATTATCAGGTGTTAAGTCTGGAAGCAGTAACACTTGGATAAACGATTGCATCACAAATATTGTTTAAAAAAAAGCCTATCCATTGCTAGTAAAGTTATTCATTTTGCCAATTGGGAGAGATGGTCTTATGTTCCTACGATCAATGCCTATACTGTACTGTTTATCAATTCTTTGTATCTGGAAGTAGATTAGTAAGATTGTCAGAAAATTCAGTCCAGATTTGATATCAGTGCTTTATATTAATCTGTTATTGCTGAACCAGTGTCCATTGCAAGTGAGCTTAAGTATTGTATTACTGTTCTTTTTCTGCTATTAATACTGATTTTCACCTCTCTCCCCACTTCCTTGCTCAATTATCTCCTTACTCTTTCTGAACCTTAATTCAATTCTATTCCTTATCACTCCACAATAATGGGCTCCAATGGGATTCATTATTGTTTGATCTGCCATGTCCCTTGCCACACTTTAGAGTACAGTATCTATACATATAGACATGATGCCATACTCTTTTCCTGGGGTGGCAGCAGCAGTAGATTATCCAGGAGGCTCTATTACCACACAAAACTTTCACTCTTTTTAAGCTCTCTTGTACCTTGCCCATCCTTTTGTTCATACATCGTGGTGGATGTGCCCTTGCTCCTCTTCCTTTTGCTGTCTTGGGTGCTTTTTCATCTCTGACTGGTTCATAAGTCTTCAGAGCCTTCCTGGTCTTTGGATAAGGGTTTGAAGTTTGTTTTCTCGCATTCAGGTTTGATCCTTGATTGAGAGCTTCTTTTTTCTAGGTGGGGTTTCTTCTGGCTCTTCTTTCAACTGTTGCTTTGGGAAGCTTCGTGCTCCTTGTCAAAAGAGTGTAAGAATGAGTTTCCAGGTGTGTGTATTGGTCATTGAAACTTGATTTGTTTGGCACAATGTGTATCATACACACTGTCCTGTGGCCACTGTTCAGCATTATTTCAGCACTTCTTGCACTCTTTGGGTTGGGCCCATGTTTGTCAACCCTATGTCTCACATTATCCTGTTCCAAGCTATTATATTGTTTCAAGGTGTGTGCATCGATAAAATAGTAATGACAACCCATAAGGATCAATCACATTTCGCTATTTGAGCACAGGAAGAAATCACAAGGGAAATTTCTATCTTGTGAAGCTTTACTAAGCTCTAATCATTGCTTAGTGATTAGAGTAGAATAAAGTTTAATGGCTGTGTGGTCTTGTTAACCCTTTTTGTCTTGTCAGGATAAAATTTAAGTGTTGGTTGTATCTCATATTTAGTAGAAATAAGACAGATGAATTTTGCTGGGTTTCCAGTCATATTGGTGTTGTTTTCAATTAGCTCACTGCCTAAGTAAGAAAGAAATGAGAAACGAGTAATGCTTAGTGAACCAGCCGGCTGCTTAAGGCCTGTGCAAGAATAACCCTAAAAAAACTATTGTATTAGATGTGGCTGCTAAGGAAGCCATATATGTACAGTATAATAATAAAAATAATAATAATGAGAAAATCCGTAGGAGTTGTGATGAGGGTTTGAACTTATGCAGTTGGTGTTCCCACGCACACTTCTAGTCAACTAGGCCACGACATGGTCAAAAGGATTGCAACCTGGAGTTCTACTGAGCTCACATGGGTTTCCTGAGGCTTCCACTGAAGCCGGACTAGGATTTTAACACAATCCCCCCTTATGCACTCTGGCTCTGTCATCCAAGAATGTTCTACCTCTGATGCTCCTCTTTCAATACACACAAAATCCACTAGAGCTAATGGGGCATGAACCTACGACCATGGCATTGCCAAGCCGCATACTCTACCACTAGACCACCGCCGACTTGTCAGTCATACAATCAAACATGAGCCATCTCCACTGCTGTGGGATGGTTCATTCCACAGTGCCAGTTCTGCTTACCAAAAATGGCCCACTAGATACTAATGTGATAAAAGTCAGCAGTGGTAGAGTACGTAACTGGCAATGCCGGGGTCGTAGGTTCGCGCACACCTATAGCCCTAGTGAATTTTCTCATTGATATATATCATGTTAATGTGATTTCTGAGTGTTTAATAATAATAATAATAATAATAATAATAATAATAATAATAATAATAATAATAATAATTCATAAAAATAACGATGGCCAGATTACTTAGTAGGTTTGTATATTTTGTGCCATTTCCTTTCTGGATTTCTACCCTGTTATTCACAATGTTGTATGAAATTGCTGGAAGGGTAGATGTCTATTTTTTACCAGTAATAAATTACATGCCATCAAACGTGACCTATTCCCCATGGCCTTTCCCCTCTAACCATATATAAAAAGTGGTAAACTTCCTTGATTTGGTTACTATCAGCAACACAAGATTAATTCATGGGCATTTGTTGGAATAAAAGCCTACCCTTTACATGCTAATTACAGTCTTTCACTTATGATCATCCATCTCCTGTTGGAAGGTTCTGGTTTTCAGAATGATAGTAGGTCTTGCTTTCCCAGTACTGTATAACTTTGAATTGCTTGTTCTATGGTCAAATCCTTAGTGAATCTGATACACTTGACATCGTTCATCTTGCATCTTTTGGCACTAGTACTGTATTGGCATCCAGATTGATATTTAGGATCTTTTGAATATCTCGCTCCTCAGGACTTAGGTCTTCCCAGCTTGATGCCTTCTTTTGATAGTTACTTGTATTGTTCAACTTAGTCATCCATCTTTGCTTTGCTTCCCAACACAGATTGACTTGTTTCTTTCTATTCTTGTATTGACACCCTCAGTGATGTATAGGAATTTGTTAATTGATTGTAACATTCATTGTGCTGTATAGTCAACTCATTTAGTGCTTTCTTTTGATACTTTAAATTTACCTTCTATAATACTTCAGTATTGCATTCCTAACTACTTTCTAAAAGTTGTAAATATGGTAATGTTGATTGTATTAATTTCTTCATGTAATGCAATCTAATAATTGCTGTGTAATTTTTGTTACAGTGGGGAGACATCAATGCTCTTGTGATGAAACAGAAAAATAAAAAAGGAACAGCATTAATAGACTACAAGACCAAAAATGCAGCAGTAAGTCAAAGCTGTTCCTTGCATTTTTTTTATCTAAATATATCTTTACTGAATTAACAATCATGTACAGTATTTAATTTGCCTAAAGTATAGTGCAGTATTGTTGTTGTGAAAAGATATTTACACTCTTTTTACACCATTTTGAAGGGTATTAATATACAGTATTCACCAATGATATGAAGCCACTCTAAATTAATGCATGAGATCAGTTACTATGCTTGTGAGATTTAATGAATGTGTTTATTTTATAATTTATTTCTCACTGAAATAAGATACATTTTTAGTTATTCAAATGAGCTACTTGTATAGTTCCATACTTGTGTTTTCAGGATATGGCGGTGCAATTTGAGAAAGGTCAAATTGGCAAACCAGTAGAAGTTTCACGCATACGAAGAGGCCCCTCAGAAGAAACCTCATGTTCCCAAAAATTCTGATAAGGAAGAAGAATCTAAGGAAAAATCAAATTTAGATTATGAATCTATAGCAGCCATGAATCAGCGGAGACAAGAGGAACGTAGAAGATTAATTGAAGAAATTATGAGAGAAGAGGGATTGACAAAATGAACTTGCAAAGAATTTTTTTTTAAAGTCAAACCAGTTAAATGTTTCTCAAGATTCTGTATTAATACACAAATTGATTGCTTTTGATGAACAATTTTATAAATAAGTTTAATCTGTGCAGCTCTTTCATTGTCCTTGTTTATATTGTTTTGTATCAAAGAAGTATCCATCTGTAATAAAGATGCAACAACATAACCCTGAAGATTTCATGTTGTACAAACACACTTTGGAACTTTTTGTTTAATCGCTTCACACATTTCCTTTTCATTTTCCGTGAATCTATTTCCCATTTTCAACCTCTGAATATTATCCTTTACCTGCAATTTGTTGTTTATGAAATCATAGAATAGACCTGTTCTGTTTTACATTTGTCTGCAATCCCTTTTCAAAATTTCTTTCTGCCTCTCTCCTCACTGCTGTGTAGTTGTTTCTCGCATCTTTGTATCGCTGGTATGTTTGGGGGTTTGGCCTTTTCCTGTATTGATTCCATTTTTGTGTCTTTTGGTCTCTAGCCCTCTTGCAATTTCTGTTGAACCAATCCTGTTTCCTAGTTCTACATCTCTGTTTTGGTATAAAAAATTTTGTGCCTTTATCATA
>WNGS01166226.1:10169283-10209365 GCA_020271785.1 Procambarus virginalis | reverse complement strand
AACCAGACACAATAAGAATTCCAGAGAACAACATAGAGCACATAGAGGTGTCTAGAGATGAAGTGGAAAAAATGCTCCAGGAGCTAAATAAGAACAAAGCAGTTGGTCCAGATGGAGTTTCATCATGGGTTCTGAGAGAATGTGACCTGAGCTCAGCATTGCACTTCAACTGAATTTTCAGGCATCCTGTTTACAGGAGCTGTAGCTGATGTGTGGAAAAAGGCTGACATAGTTCCAATCTACAAAAGGGAAGCAGGGAAGGCCCCCTTAATTATAGACCTGTATCATTGACAAGTGTAATAGTCAAAATATTGGAAAAAAATAATTAAAGCTAAACGGGTAGAATACCTGGAGAGAAATGATAAATATCAGAAAGACAGTATGGTTTTCGATCTGGAAGATCCTGTGTATCGAATTTACTCAGTTCTATGATCGAGCAACAGAGATATTACAGGAGAGAGATGGGGGTGACTGCATCTATCTGGACCTAAAAAAGGCTTCGGACAGAGTTCCTTATAAGAGGTTGTTCTGGAAACTGAAATAATTGGAGGGGTGACAGGTAGCTTCTAACATGGATGAAAAATTTTCTGACTGATAGAAAAGTGAGGGCAGTGATCAGAGGCAATGTATCGGACTGGAGAAATGTCACAAGTGGAGTACCACAGGGTTCAGTTCTTGTACCAGTGATGTTTATTGTCTACATAAATGATCTACCAGTTGGTATACAGAATTATATGAACATGTTTGCTGATGATGCTAAGATAATAGGAAGGATAAGAAACTTAGATGATTGTCATGCCCTTCAAGATGACCTGGACAAAATAAGTATATGGAGCACCACTTGGCAAATAGAATTTAATGTTAATAAATGCCATGTTAGGGAATGTGGAATAGGAGAACATAGACCTCACACAACCTATATATTATGTGAGAAATCTTTAAAGAATTCTGATAAAGAAAGAGATCTAGGGGTGGTTCTAGATAGAAAACTATCACCTGAGGACCACATAAAGAATATTGTGCGAGGAGCCTATGCCACGCTTTCTAACTTCAGAATTGCTTTTAAATACATGGATGGTGATATACTAAAGAAATTGTTCACGACTTTGTTAGGCCAAAGCTAGAATATGCAGCAGTTGTGTGGTGCCCATATCTTAAGAAGCACATCAACAAACTGGAAAAGGTGCAAAGATATGCTACTAAGTGGCTCCCAGAATGAAGGGCAAGAGCTACGAGGAGAGGTTAGAGGCATTAAACATGCCAAAACTAGAAGACAAGAAAAAGAGGTGATATGATCACTACATACAAAATAGTAACAGGAATTGATAAAATCGATAGGGAAGATTTCCTGAGACCTGGAACTTTAAGAACAAGAGGTCATAGATATAAACTAGCTAAACACAGATGCCGAAGAAATATAAGAAAATTCACTTAGCAAACAGAGTGGTAGATGGTTGAAACAAGTTAGGTGAGAAGGTGGTGGAGGCCAAGACCGTCAGTAGTTTCAAAGCGTTATATGATAGAGTGCTGGAAGACGGGACACCACAAGTGTAGCTCTCATCCTGTAACTTCACTTAGGTACTGTAATTACACTTAGGTAATTCCACGTGTGGGGCAGGGGGTCACTGTCGGCAACCAGCCGCCACTCGTGCAACTAGAAGTTAAACACTCGCACAACAACAATGATAATATAACATAATAGAATTTAATAATACCACAATACATGTGTATATAATGAAAGTGCAATACAGTACATACATGCATAAATTTTAATACTGCAGCAGTGTAAAACTATAATAAAAGATACATTAACCCTTTAACTGTGCGGCCTATAAATATGACACCCCCCAGTGTGCAAGAAATAAATTATCTGGAAAATTTATTTTGTTCTGAAAGTGTCAAAAATCCCTCCCTGTATATGGGTATAGCAATGGAATTTCAAAATTGTACTTACTTTGGCTGCTATGGGTCCGTAAGGTGGCGCGTGATGTCATCATTCCCCATGCGCCCGTGCTGTATGCTCCCGGGGGCGGTGGGGCACCCGGGGCAGGGCGCGCAAGTTGCCACGAATATATTTTTGCACATTTTTTGCGCACATTTCCAAATACAATTTATTACATTTTATTACATTTTATGTGCCGAACAGATGTATGGTGAGCACGTGCACTATATTATGGCAGTAGAACATCCGTACTGTCCATAGACACTGTGTTACGTGTATGACACTTGCGTTATTTTCTTCTTGAGGTTATCTTGAGATGATTTCGGGGCTTTTTTAGTGTCCTCGCGGCCCGGTCCTCGATCAGGCCTCCACCCCCAGGAAGCAGCCCATGACAGCTGACGAACACCCAGGTACCTATTTTACTGCTAGGTAACAGGGGCATAGGGTGAAAGAAACTCTGCCCATTGTTTCTCGCCAGCGCCCAGGATCACACCCGGGACCACAAGTCCAGCGTGCTGTCCGCTCGGCCGACCGGCTTCCCTGTACACGTGTGTACAGGGGGAGTGTACAAATGTGTACAAATATGTGTACACACATGTTGCACATATTTACTATGTATCATGCTAATTTATGTATATATACATTCTATTTACAGACTACACTGTCACACACTACAGTATATACATTCACCATCAACACGTTCACCGCAAGTGTGAGCAGACACACCCAGCCAGCCCTCCCTCACTCCTCCAACATTGCTCCTCCCATCATACAGTTATTCACACCAATGTTTCATGTTCATTTATGTATATTTACAATATATGTACACACTATATACTGTCACACACTATACACATTCACCATCAACACAATCAGAACATCGCGAGGGTGAGCAGCCACACCCAGACAGGCCCTCCCTCACTCCAACATCTTACTCGCCAACATTGCTCCTTCCACCATACTGTTATTGTCTTTATTACACTATTTACACATGTTATATATACCTATCTACATGTTTTATTTACCAGAACTATGCAAGTAAGCCGGTACTGTGTCCAAACAGTACAGTGGCCACCATACACTGCATGAGAAATCGCACAGCAGACGACGCTACGATTACGACGTCACCTCCCTCACCAAAATAGCTCCACTCAACATACTCCTGTTGCTGTTATTACACTATATATACACACACACACTGTATATACCCATGTACATGTGTGTTCCCCATTGCGAACCACGAAGCTAGTATGGTGAGCAAAAAAAAAAGTGGTTGCCACACAGTGAGGCTACCTCAATTCTCTCCCTTCCTCCCTGCCTCACCAAACTTCCTCCTTCCACAATACTACGCACAATGCTAATTATAACCACAATCCTGGTCACTAATTCCTGTAAATGAATAATTGACCACAAGTTTATTTTGAAAAGGAACCTAAGAAGTCGTTTGAAGATTCCTAAATGGACGAAATAATGCTGTGGTGCTGTGGCTAGCGTTGTGAACATCGTGAACAGCATTGAATCACTGATATTTGAACATTGTGCCCAGTCATTATCACACTCAGGCTCTTCTATAATACTATCATGGCTAAATAATACAGGTTATATATATATTTTGACGTTATTAGGCGATGCTGTGGTCACACGCTGAACAGCAGTGCTGTGCGCTCATACTGCGAGCACCAGCCTTGGTTGCTCACTCACTACTGAGGCTCTTACACCCGGGAATGTGGACCATGATTTTTTTTTAAAGATGGCGTCTGTTTAGAAGAGCCCTGAGGAAGCTGATGTGAACCCCATGTAGCCGCGGGAGTTTTGAATGGAACGTAAAAAATACAAATACTGTACCTGGAGGCGCGTAGCGCACCCCAGACGTGGGCCTGCAGGCGCGTTGCGCAGTTAAAGGGTTAACACTTACAGGTATGACCTCAGTATATCCAATCTGAACTGGTTCAGCTGGGTCATAACAAACTGAGGTTACAAAATGCATTGCATCCATCTTCAGCTGAAGTTACAAAACAGATTTGTTACAAAACTGAAGTAATCTCGAATGAAGAAAGTGCCAGTTTGTAAAGAAACTGCTTTATAATTTTGTAATACAGAGAATTTTTACTTGAATGTAATTCGACTAACAAGAACCCAGATGTATCAAAAGACTTCTGATTACAAGCTAATTGTGGTTGGTTGTATTGGAAATTAACTGAAGACTCACAGTGAATTAAATCCTTGTAATTTGGACCAAAAGCTTGTACTGAAAAAAATTGTATTGATATCAATAATATCATTTCCAAATTATTTTGGTATAAAAAATGCACATGTTCGGCATAAATGACAAAAAAATCTAAGCTTTGATGCTGTGCAAACTCTTACTGCAGATGGATCCTGCTTGAATCTTCCAATGTGAGCAAGAGTCCACTGTGCATTTGCCTCTTCCATTGTTGATTTTACCATCATGTGTTGAGATTCCTNCCCCACCACCCACACCCCCCACCACCCACACACCCCACACCACCCACACACCCACACCACCCACACACCCCACACCACCCACACACCCCACACCACCCACACCACCCACACGCCCCACACCACCCACACCACACACCCCACCACCCACACCACCCACACCACCCACACACCCCACACCACCCACACACCCCACACCACCCACACGCCCCACACCACCCACACCACACACCCCACACACCCCACACCACCCACACACCCCACACCACCCACACACCCCACACCACCCACACACCCACACGCCCCACACCACCCACACCACACACCCCACCACCCACACCACCCACACCACCCACACACCCCACACCACCCACACACCCCACACCACCACACACCCCACACCACCCACCACCCACACGCCCCACACCACCCACACCACACACCCCACCACCCACACCACACACCACCCACACGCCCCACACCACACACCCCACCACCCACACCACCCACACACCCACACCACCCACACACCCCACACCACCCACACACCCCCACCACCCACACCACCCACACGCCCCACACCACCCACACCACACACCCCACCACCCACACCACACACCCCACCGCCCACACCACACACCCAACACAACGTCATGATGAAATGCATGTGGGGGAGAGAATGGGGGGAATGCAAGGTTGCATAATGAAAGCATAATTCCTTGTCGCCCTAACTAGGCCATTGGCTCTATATAAACAAATATTCATCTAGCCTCTGAGTTGGACAAACAAGTTTCCTATTTGGCATAAGTGTTCACTGGGCCGAGTGGAAAGAGTGTATCCAAAGAAACACTTTAATACCTTTATGTACAGAAATCGTTAATTGACATTAATTATGCTAATTAGCATTGTATAGGTGTGAAGTATGGGACCCCGAAATAATTATTATATTTTGATTACGGTGTCGGAAACAGTAACCTTGTATACATACTTTAGTCCCCCCCCCAGGTCACACTACTGACCATTGCCAGGATGCAGCCCACAACAGTTGCCTAACTCCAGGGTATCTATTTACTGCTAGGTGAAGAGAAGCATTAGATGAAAGAAAACATACGCAACCATTTCTCTCCCGCCCGGGAATCGAACCCGACGGATTCCCAACTGTGAGTCGAGAACAATGTTTTTATTTCGTCCATTATGATCCTGTGATCACATCATGTGATTGTGGCTCATGAACGCCTGACCTAAATCTGACGTCTGTCATTTACGAAACGCCTATTAACCCCACAGGTTTCTGTTGAGCCTGTCCCCAGCCATATATCACCCCCATGGGTGGTCTCCTCGACCCTGGGGGTCAATATTAACCAGTATGGAGAGCCTTGTGGCCGAGAGCGACTGCCAACTTCCCCCCTGGATGTACCCCACACAACAGCTCCCTAGCTCCAGGGTACTCATTTTACTGCTAGGTGAACAGGGGCATTAGGTGCAAGGAAACTTGCTCAACTGTTAGTCCGGGGATTGAACCCGAGTTCCCCGGTTGTGAGCAGAGGACGGAGACCACTATGCTACGGACTATATTTAAAAAATGTAACTTGAAAATTATTGATGTTTCCATCTTTCAAATATTGAGTCCCATCCCATGGCGTCAAGTTAGGGCTAATGTTTGTTAAACAAATCTGGAAGAACGTAAAAGAATTTTAATTATTTAAAAAATGAAAAGCATAATAAATGCAAATCAAGTTTTTAATTACACTTTACGTTTTAGTAAACGTTATACACTCAAAATAAATCTCACTTATATATGAGATACGTCTGTGTATTGGTATACAAACATGTTTTATTGAGTTTTCCGAGTTATAGATAAATAATACAAGGAATAAACGGCTGCCGCGGAGTTGGCATCCCTGTCACCTCTGCAGGAATTGGCATCCCTGTTACATATGCACTCCCGGAAATGACGTCATATTGAGAAACAGCATATAGGAACTCTGTACAAAAGTCAGGTATAGCTCGCTAAGTACTAGTTCCTGCCCGAAACGCTTTGCGTAATAGTGGCTTTAGGCATTGTATGTACTAGCTCTATCTATAAATCCATCAACTTTTGTATCTTACCTTGTATGTGTGTACTTAACCTTAATAAAAATTTGTATTTGTATTTTGTATTTGTTCCTCATGGCCCGGTTCTCGTTAAAACCTGGTTAGACTTATCATATCATTTGTACTCTAATTAATGCGATATCAGTGTTCCGTATTATTACTACTTTAGGACCTACTGAAAGGATATCAATACAGACTGAAGATTGTTGGCAATAATTATGCCAACATTACTGTAATTCTTTTTCTGTCTCGCGTGGGCTCGCTTCTGGCCTAGCCTATTAGATTTATAGTATAATCTATTAATATATAGATTTTTTCCATTTCAAAATACGACAAAACAAATAAATTATATTATACATATTTGCTCATGTGTTGGCTGTATCAGTAGCCTCACAGGTTGAGTATGTGGTCCATTCCCACTCTCGGGAGGGATATGTGATATGCTCACAGGATAGGTATGGGTGGAGTCCACTACCTCACAAAAGATGAGTATGCATTCACATGCATGTGTGTGTATATATATGTATGTATATGTACGTATATGTGTGTATATGTATGTGTATAAAGTATATATGGAAGCTGATCAGAATTTCATTTCACCTTTGTAAATGCACATTAATGACACTATGTAAAAGACACATCGAACACTTTATGTAGAGCATACGTAAATCTGTGTATCTATGTATTTACGTATGTAGGTTAGCTTAGCATTTGAAAAGCACCGAATCACCTTCTGTGGTTGATTGTTCAATAAACCTCTGAACAATATGTTTAACACATCTCTAACCCTGTCCATGGAGGACAGAAGAAAATGTATATAAGCTGATTAGCATTGTAAATGTGTGGCCACGTCTGTGGTAGAAAATAATAATAATAATAATAATAATAATAATAATAATAATAATAATAATAATAATAAAAAGGATGAGTATGGAGTGCACTACTTCTCACAGCATGGGTATGTGGTGCATTACCACTCACATGATGGGTATGTGGTTCATTACTGCTCACAGGAGGGGTAATGGATCCACTGCCGATGACAAGATGGGTATGTTGGGGCCCACTATCGCCCACAGGATAAGTATGGGGTCCAATACTGCTCACAGGATGGGTATGGTATGCACTATATCTCACAAGATGGGTATGGGGTGCACACACAGAATGGGTATGAGCTGCATAATAAATGAACTGAACTAGAAAAATATAACAAGGTAGCATACTCGTTTATGCTTGGAATAACGTCAGTGGCGAGACACTTCACTCATGTTCTCAGCCAGGAGTGCCACGAGTGCTTCAACTCCCACGGCACAGTACACATCAAGGTGGAGTGAGGGACGCAGAGTGCACACGGAGAGGTCCCGCCGTCAACTGCGGCCACCCGCTTGGCTGCTACGGATTCTATGGTGCTCCTTTTTTCTTCTAATCAGGAACGTTCGAGCCCAAGCAACCCACCTACCTTATCGAGGCCAATGCATGGAAAACGTCAACATTAATGTGCTTTCGTTTTTACTAATGCGTTACATTTTTAGTGGATGGGTTGATAATGTTAAAATACCAGAAGTATGACGGAACATTCTTTTTCAAGAAAGAATTGAAACATCATGCTATCACTGTAATGACGTGTAGTAGCAGCAGTAAAGGACAATAAGTGTCACAATATCTTGTAAACTAAGTGTAACAATTGAGTTCTCAGAGGACCTGCAATTGCTCCTTGCACTTGCAGGTCCTCTGTGAGAACCCAGGTTCTCACAGAGGTTCACACTAAGGTTCTGTCTATTGTTGTTTCTGCAACAGGACCTATTATCATATTGAGGCAGGAAGCAGATTTATTTTTTCATTCAATAATTATAAGAAATAATAATAAGGTCTAATACAAAAAACTCAATCATCATCTCACAGTCTCCAGTCTTATATGTAATTATGTATTTGCATAATTATGTATTATTTAATTGATTTGCGTCAATAGTCATCAATACATTTATTTTAATAAGATTTCAGCAGAAATAAATTTTCACAATGAGTTTAGAAATGTACTTTTTTGTAAGGAAATATAATACATTAATGCGATTAACACAAGCAATAGAACTTTGACCAGGTAATTTTAATGAAATCAATTTAATTTTCTAGGAACATTTCATGCTCACCATCCTACCAAAATAGTGGATTTGTAATAGTTTTAGGGGACGGTTGTTTGCTGTTGCGGTTATTGATCTGTGTTATACCATTTTTCTAAATATCATCTGATATGGGTGTTGACTTATTAAGGTAGGAGCCTGGCAGCTGAGTGGACAGCGCACGGGATTCGTAGTCCTGAGGTTCCGGGTTCGATCCGGTGGAGGTGGAAGCAAATGGGCAGATTTTCTTTCACCCTGATGCACCTGTTCACCTAGCAGTAAATAGATACCTGGGAGTTAGACAGCTGTTACGGGGGTGTGTAACAAAAAGGAGGCCTGGTCGAGGACCGGGCCGCGGGGACGCTAAGCCCCGAAATCATCTCAAGATAACCTGTTGTTTATTAATACTCGAAGGCTTTGAATGTTGAATTTGAATTTGCTTCTCTCAGTTTCTTGTGGATGTTTTCTGGTGGATGTTATGCCAGTCGGAACTCTGCGTATAGATGCGTTTATCACATAACGTTTCGGACAGATCCTTAATCTAACATATAATTTTAAGTAGGTAATTTCTAGCAAAATTAAAAATGTTTACAGGTACATTGTGAGTAATATAAAAATACATTGTAAGAAAGCACAAAAAATACATTGCAAGAAGGTACAAAATGCATTGTAAGAAAGTATAAAAAAATACATTGTATAAGAAAGTTGACAGAAAAAAGTAGGTACATTAAAGTAAATTAAGGGTTTTCCACAGGTACAGTTTAGCACAATTTGAGGATTATTGCAAGATATAATATATCAAACTATGTGTATAACAATATATAAGATAACAGCAATGATTACAATGGTAAAGTTGTATGGCATAGGTACATATTTTTGGGAATTGGGCAGCACTTAATTATTAATTAATTGATACAGTGCGAGTTTCAAGCACTAGGTAGGAAACTATGAAGATGAAATTAGGTTGTTGACTACTACGTTTAATAACAATGACGGCAGAATCTAAGCATTAAACAAATATGCAAGCATATATATCTAATTTTATAATTAATAGGTATTTTACATATGTATTAATATAAATTAATTTGTATTATATATATTTTATAATTACAAAGCGGCGTATTGAGTATGAATTTAGAAGCTCCCCCCCCCCCACGGCCCCCCCCCACCCCCGTCACGGCTGCCCATGTAAACAGAGGCCGTGAGGGAGGCTGTGCAGCCTGGCTCCAGTTACTTTCAACCCTAAGTGTAACTTCTACTAGTATAAAACTTAAGAATTAGCTGTTTAAAATATTAGAAGAAGAAGCTCATCTGAAGAAGGTGGTAGAGGTGGAGTGTGGGCCGCCATGTCGAAGAAACGTAGCAAGGAAATCATGAAGTTGGACCTCTATGAAATTCTGGAGATTCCTATACACGCAGATGAGAAGGAGGTTGGTTTTGGGAACATTTGTGGTACATGGAGACGTTACACAGGTGATCACTGAATAGGATGAAGGGTATGTGCCTTTCCTTGCACCGGTAGGCAGCATTAGTCTTACAAGGGAGCTGTCCCCGTGGCGTAATGATAAGACACTTGCCTGGCGTTTCGTAAGACACTGGTCTGGGTTCGTATCCTGGCCGGGGAGGATTTACTGGGTGCCAATCCTTAACTGTAACTTCTGTTTATCCAACAGTAAAATGGTACCTGATTTTTAAACGATTTGCAGGGTTGTATTCCGGGGAAAATTAGAATTTAGAACCTGCCTGAAATGCTATGCATGCTAGTGGCTGTACAAGAATGTAAGAACTCTTGTATATATAAATAAAAAAAAAAATCGATAAATAACAATATAATGGTTTCATCCATAGGACAGTTTACCACTTGATTTTGGAGCTAATTTAACCTAATATAATCAACCTAACTCAGCCTAACCCATCTTAACAATCTAAACAGGCCTACCCAAACAATTTATACAGTTTTAATGATTAGAATATTAGCTCCGTTGGAAAAACACGTGTGTGAATTGACCAGATACAAGTCACTTAGTACCCAAAACGGTTTTCCAATTAATTTTAAAACCTTCTTAACCTAACTCAAGTTAGCGCTTAACCCACCTAATCAGCCTGACCTAATACTATACTGTGTTATTATAATTAGAAAGTTAGAAAAAGTATTATATAATTAGAAAATGAGCTTTGCAAAATGCATGTGTGTGTTTGTTTTGACCATACTCCAATACTGTATTACCATTCTCCAATTTCACCATAACTGTAAATGAATATCGGGACCATTTCCAATTTCACCCTTTCTACTAGCCAGGTTTTAAGAGTTAGGATAGGCTATTTTCTTAGGCAACAAACTTCTATAAATCTAGCCATCGATAAACTTCGATGGCTAGGTTCGGTTAATTTGCTTAGATTAGTGCAGTATATAGGTGCCATGTTAAATTTCATTCTTGGTGAGCTTATTGTTGATTGTTAAAGGTTATATACAGTATTGGTGAACATAATTCCAAATAATATTAATAATGATAATGAAATAATGATAATACTGGACTGCATTTAAAGTTTACCAAAAATGGCAAGCCAGTTTAACACGTAGAGAATTTTGTAATGCCATTAGGGTAGAAGATAGGGCACAAAATCGACAGTGAAATGCCTTCTGTGATGTCACAATTAATAGTAAACAAAATTTTGTGATTTTCTGCAGTGACATGGTTCTGTAAATAAATAACCTCATGGATCTGTAAATAAATAACCTCATGGCTCTGTATCCAATATATGTAAAATATAGGATAAGTGGAGGTTCTTGAGGTTTGGATATATGCTGTAATTTATATAAAAATGTTTTGGAACATTGTATATAGTAACTTAAGAAAGGATGTAGGTTTCATCCGAAAATGTGTTTTTTAATACACTTGCACATACACTGGGTCTTTCCTTCACCATCATTCAATCACTACAGCATTTTAGTAAATTTATCAATAATCTAATTTTACTGTATTATTATCCACATCTTCCTTGTTATTTTTTGGTTATAACAGAAATTAATGAGAACATTTTAAATATAACTTGGCAGAGTTTAACTGCTATGCAGTATTACTATATAACTAATAATAATAATTCATTGTGTTGGGGGGAGGACAGACAGCCATTATATACATAAACATGTCTCATTGAATATGACCGCATATTCTGTATTTACTATCTTCTGATTTAGGGCTTCTATCCCTCTAACTATTTCTTAGCATCAGGGCTTAGCATAGAAAATAGAAAGAAAAGAAAGAGACTAAGAAAATAAGAATAAGAACTAAGAAAATAGTTAGAGGGATAGAAGCCCTAAATCAGAAGATAGTAAATACAGAATATGCAGTCATATTCAATGAGACATGTTTAAAAGAAAACCTGCTGCCAGTATACACCAATATATACATAAAGTAGATGTTAGGCTTATTTCAGGGGTAATGCCCCCGCAGGGTCAAATTTTTACCCTTCCAAAGATGTAACCCAACATCAAGCTGACTAACTCCTGGGGTACCTATTTACTGCTAGGGGGACAGGAGCATTAGGTGATAGGAAGTGCACCCCAATCATTTCTTTTCCCCCAGGATTCGAACCCCGAATTTTCAATTGTGGGTCCACTTCGAACCCATCTGTACTACTGGGACCCCTCACAGGATATGGTCTAACTGCAGATAATTTTGTCAATTTAGAAAATGGCTATTTTCCACAATTATTCCTCCCTGCATAATATTCTGTTTGAATATAAAAATAGTTCCAAAATTTATTACCAAAATATCCACAAAATTATTTAATATGTTTGTAGTGTCTCTTGCTTCACAAAATATGAGTACAGTATTTTTGTAAAATTGTACGAGAATTGAAGTAGGATAGGTAATAATTTTATCAACTAATTTATGTAACTACCATCCCTGTTGTAACTTTTTCAGATAAAGAAGTCATATAGAAAAAAAGCTCTTAAATGTCATCCAGATAAAAATCCTGATAACCCAGATGCTGCTGATGAATTTGACAAACTAAAGAAAATTCTTGAGATTTTGTTAGATCAGGTAAGGATATTTGTTGCTCTGAGCATATTTGTCCATTACACATTAAAATAATGTGATCAAGTACTCTGCTACTACATATTTTAAAATGTATTGGTTTCATGTGCAAAGATTTTTATTGTTTTAATTTTTGTTGCTGTAGTGCGGTGGTTTATGTCCTCGGCTTATAACCGAGGATCTTGGTTTCGATCCTTGGGCAGGGCAGAAACAGTTGGGCACATTTCCTTTCACCTGATAGACCTGTTCACCTAGCAATAAATATGTTCTCAGGAGTTGGGCAACAGTTGTAGATTGCATCCTGGGAAAGGCCATCAGGAGTTGGCCTAGGGGGACTTTGATAAGCTTAACAGGCTTCCTGTCCCTGACTCTGGGAACCATATTGTGAATCAATAGTAACAAAAGTTATGCAGCAATATAGCACCCAGAGATTAAACTTCAGTTTATGATGACAGACCTTGGACAAAGATAATGTTTTGCTTTATTGTACTACAGATACAACTATACAGTACTGTACTGGCATGTACACATTTTCTGAGGGGGATCCCTCGGTAACCGTTCAAGCTAATCTCTGATACCTTGGAGGGATGAGGTACTATAATTGAAGACCCGACCATTTCTGTCAAAGCCTTGGGTGGGGCAGCTTTCTGAAGATATCAATGCTTAAACCCCTTCAATCATTTGCTTGTTTTACCTGAGTTTACCTGATAGCCACTAGCACTAGTGACCTCAACAAGGACAGGAAGCCACAGCTTGTTAAAGATTCCCTTATTTGCCTAAACTTGTTTTGATGCACTTATTCTTTTTGATGGCTTATTCTCAGTTTTGAGCTTGTCTCTGATCCTGCAGCTCCCTATGTCTCGTAAAGAGAGCCATATTCTGCTCTGGTTTCTGGTAGACTCAAGTGAGTCTCAGAGCACTGGTGCATTTTGTAAAGACTTGGCAGCCCTAGTGCTATAGGTATGGTGGAACACAACTGAGTTGCCTACCAGAAAACGCATTTCATTACGTTCAATGCTTGATTTCTTAAATACCTCTGTCAGTAACCCAATACACATGCCAAAAATAGTTCTTGTGTTCACATTTGTTCTATAAATTCAGCTTTAGCCTTGTGCATTAAAAAATAATATTTAAAATTTTGGTAGAAGCATTAATGTTTTTGCAAAATTTATAAAAAATGGGAAACAGTATAGATAAAAAAAAAAGGTTAAAGATAATGTAAAATTACATATACCTGTATATACATTCACCTTAATTTACAATACAGTACTAAAAAGTAATGTTCAATCCCTAGGAACACGTAAAGCATATGACAAGGTCCTCAAGAGTCGTAAGGCGGCAGCTATTAGAGCCAGTGAAGTTGATGCCAGAACACAGAAGTTAAGATCAGATTTGGAGGTACGGGAAAGACGTGCTCAACGCACTAGGGAACAGCTGGAGATATCAGAGGAGGAAAAGTTAGTACATTTTTCACATTTGTATTGTATTTTACCTGCTTGTAATTTTTCTTTGGTTAGTGACATGGAACCTGTAAATTGATTACCTTTAGCATTAAGGTTAAGTTTGAACAAACTGGAAATCTAGATATGTATGCCCTTAAAATAAAAGCCACCTATGGGAGTATACTGTACATACATACATACGCCTTCAGACAAGAATGGGTATCACCTCCCTCCACCATTGCAATTAAAATAGTGTGGCTATAAACACACTATTTGTCAGTAGAATTTCTGATCAGTTTGTGAAGGTTGATTTGTGTTGTGATGGGGGACTGGTTTACAGTCCCTGGTGGCGTAGTGATAACACATGCCCTGTGTGTGTGTTTGGGTTTGAGTCCTGGCCAGGGAGAACTGACTGGGCACCAATCCTTAACTATTCGCCTCTGTTCATCCAGCAGTAATTGGGTACCTAGTTGTTAATCGATTGGCAGTCGTGTTCCAGGAAAAACTAGTAAGGCAAGGCTTACCATGAGCTATGGAAATGAAAAGCTCTCGACTTGCTAAGATGAGTCAAATCGTCTATTCTTGTACCCTTACAGATGCATCTGAGACAGCATCTTCATCAGTAATTTCTTTTTTGTTAAGTACTAATTTTATGAATATAAAAGGCATAAACAAATGATCTGTGTTTTGCTACAGAATGTTATATGTAGGTAATAAATGTGTCTGGTATTTAAGATGGATTTTGTACACTAATAGTATTAATTGTAATAGTATATTCATAAATATTTGTTTATATATAATTTAAATCATACATAATACAACTGTCTGTGTATATAATCAATGAGCTTCATCTTGGAATATATTATACTGTACTATATTAGAAAATAACAAGAGTAAAATTTAATTAGGTTGGTCTTCAAAAAACTTGTTTATTATACATATTCTGTACATTTATGGTTGATTATTATTATGGTAAATCTTTTTAAGTTAGGTACACTAATTGTGACAAAACTAGAGAAGTTAGATACATTATTTGTGACAAAACCTCATTCAAATAAGAATATCTGGCTATACAGTATTTATACTGACCTTATTACTATGTTCCAGACTTCGACGTGAATTGAAAAGATTGGAAGAGGAAGGTGAACGGCTTATTTCAGAGGAATTGGATCGAGTAAATAGACAGGTTGAGGAAGAGCTTTCTCGAGGTAAGAGTAACCTAATAAATCTTGTCACAGTATCTCAAATTAACAGTTAAAACCCAGAGTTAGACAAAAATTGTATTTTCAAGGTAGTTTTGACCAACTGCTTGAAAATACAACCATCAGCAACCATCTTCAGCTGAGGTTACAAAACACTGCAACCATCTTCAGCCGAGGTTACAAAGCTCGCTGCATTTTTTTTTTTTTTTTTTTTTTAGCTAAGGCTGTATAACACACTGCAACTATCTTCAGCTGAGGTTACAGAATGCAATGCAACCATCTTCAGCTGTGTTATGTCATGCTCCCAAGCAAGGCTTGTGGAGTAGAACTATTCCTTGTAAATCAGTGAACCTCCTGGCCTCAAATATGTAAGTTCAAAATGTCTAGGGTTGAGTGAAATTCTTAGTAAAATCCACCAGTTTACTGGGGCAAATCTATTTACATGACACAGCTTATTTACTGTGTCATGTAATGTCATTATTTTCTTATGTCTGTGTCATACAGAGACAGTTGTATACTGTATATACATACCCACATACGTATACAAATGCCATACACAAATATCATTATTTACTTATGTCTGTGTCATACACAGACAGTTGTATGCTGTATATACATACCCACAACCAAACATATAGTATGTTACAAGTATATACATACTTGTAACAGTTAACACAAGGCACAAGTCACAGCAGCTAGATGTCACTAAGCAAAGATAATTCAATAGCATGGGTACATGAGACATCTTAACACTTTCGCGTCCCAGGTGTGCGCGCCACAAACTTTGACATCGTGCCCCCGGCGGTGCGGGCGAACGCGCGGTGACACCGAAATGTGTATTTGATAACAGTTCAAATGTGTATTTGATGTTCAGTTTGATAACATCAATTTTCGTGTTACGTCTTTCGTTTTGGTATCGAATTGTTTGCAATATAAAGGTGCGTATTTTAAAACTAGTCCCATAATAATTGAACAATAAATGGAATTTTAACAAATATTTAAAATTTGGACCAAAAACGTATTTATAATCTTTCCAGTGTTCGACATCAATTTTCGTGTTACATCTTTCATTTGGGTATCAAATTGTGTGCACTCTAAAGGTGCTCATTTTAAAACCACTCCCAGATTGATCGGATAAAATTAAAATTTTTAACACATTTTAAAATGTAGACGCAGATCGCGTCATCGACTCTGACTCGAGAGAAAATTTCTAACGCCAGGGGTGTAGAAGAGTACAAAAGTGTTAAGACTGGCTACTAAGTTGTGGACATAGTAGGTGGTGATGTACATAACCAGATGGGGGTAATGTCTCGACATGAACGTCAATAAACTCAAATCCGTGAACTATCGCTTTGCCCTTCAGAAAAACTTAAGTCCCAACTGGATTTAACTAAATAACAACATACTGGAGTGAACGATATGGAAGAAAATGCAAGATTGAACCAGTGAAGAGCAGAGGTGCCATAGGCACAATCAGAGAGCACTGTATAAATGTCAGAGGTCCGCGGTTGTTCAACGTCCTCCCAGCGACTATAAGAAATATTGCCAGAACAACTGTGGACATCTTCAAGAGAAAACTGGACTGTTTTCTAAGAGAAGTTCCGGACGAGCCGGGCTGTGGTGGGTATGTGGGCCTGCGGGCCGCTCCAAGCAACAGCCTGGTGGACCAAACTCTCACAAGTCGAGCCTGGCCTCGGGCCGGGCTTGGGGAGTAGAAGAACTCTCAGAACTACATCAAGCAGGTATCAAGCAGGATTGGCAAATGGCAAAGTAAAAAAAAAAAATTCTCACAAGTGAGTCCACAATGACTCAGANCACACGACTCACAACTGCTGGCGTTCGAACATATCCGGAACAAGTGCTTCACTGACGAATTTTGTTCGAACCACAACGCTATAAATGCTTCACCCACGTACTACAAATACAAATAATCGCCAACAGAACCTAAAAACCTAACCTAACCTACCTATGCTATATATACACAATATGCTAATAATTATAATATTAATTTATACTTGCGAAAATTCCCGTTTTGAATGAACAGCATGTTAAATTTGAATGCGTCTGTGGGGTTGACCGCTGAATGTAATGGACTTGAGTCGAGGACGGGTGTTCACTGGCGACTTTTGTTCGAACACAAAGCTGTAAGTGCTTCACCCACGTACTACAAATACAAATAATCGACAACGGAACCTAAACACAAACATCTACTTCCTTACGTCTCTCGCCCATCTACTCTTTCTGTGCCTAAATATGCACAATATGCTAATACATAATAATATTCATTTTATATTTGAGAAGAGTTCCGTTTTGAATGAACAAAATGTTAAAATTAATGAATGCGTCTTTGGAGTTGACCGCTGGATGGAATGGACTTTGTGGACGGGTTGTACACACACAAGAGGATCGTGCCCCGGAGAGCGCGGGAGGCCTCCGTTGGCCTTACCTCTGAACCAGCACCTGTTGTGGACGAAGTCAGGCTTCAGGAGACCATCGATATGGTGCGGGAGAGAGTGGATGACGACGGCCACTCCGCCAATGACCAGCGGCGCCCCCCACGCGTACACGGCGTAGGCGAAGAAGCGACGGAAGTCGTCTTGTGAGTGATACAAGGGCACCGCCTGGACCGTCAGCCTGTCCGAGGGAGATTACTTAATCCCAGATGGGATTTCACACTCGGATATTCTTGTCAACCCCAACTGGAGTTGACTAAAAGCACCTAACCTAATACTCACACAGAAATCACAATAACGTGATACATCAAATGAACAAATCCACAAGGTCCGTGAAGATGGGTTAGGGTTGGACCAACCTCTCCTTATACAAAGAACGTCGCTTTTCACTCGTATGCGTTAAACAAGGCCAAAAATTGTCGTACTAGAAAATGGAAATGGCTCTCGAAAGTGAAGTACTGTCCCGTTTTCTGTTTTGGGTCCTCTGGTAGGTTAGGAGAGGACACTTCAAAATTGACCGTTTTCTTGACGTCGGGAAACCTTAGGACGGACGGGCTTGTTAGATGCAGTTTAGAAAAGTATAGCCTGAGGATGGGATGTATATAGAGTAATCATGTTTGGAACTTATAAGTGCATTTTAATATATATAAAAATAGGTAAAAATAATAGCCTAATACTGTTCAACATAATATATATCATATACTGTATAAAAAATGGATAAGGCCTAATTTATGATGGCTTATGAAATTGGGCCGTCATTTTAATGAAATTAAGGCCTAATGAACTAAATTTTAATGTTTTTATATTTTAACGTTTTAATAGATATGTTATAAAAGAGAAAATATATAACAAATAACTTATTTTAAACTTAAAATCAGTAAGAAGATTTGTAAAATTGACACCCTTAATATAACCAGCAATTTACACAACCTCTTCATTTTATATAAACATTCACTTTCAAAAGCAGCTCGTATCAGGGATCTGATTTCAGCAAGCTTTCAACTTACCGTCAATAAGTCATCTCTTTGTGACAGTAATTCCTTAATAATGCCAAGTATCAGCTTGGTGTCTTCCCTCCGACTAGTTGTTCCTATTCCATACTGCGACCTACTAAATCATTTTATGCATCACTTGTTCTGAGGTTGTATTTCTCCTAACCAGTTTGACATTTCTGGCAGTTTGAGTGACCAGTGATTAGTGAATGCTTGAAAAAAGTTTATAGTGTTCGCTGGATGCGTTATTCCCATCAAACAAAAGAATATCATTCTTTTTTAATTTATTTCAACATGTGCATGTGTGGATATGGGGGTCAGGCAGGATAGTTTAATGAGTTCGAGGTTGGACACCCAAGATCGTCTTGGGCTGTTCTGAGAAGTATGCCGCGAACATTTATTTATATATACAAGAGTTCCTACATTCTTGTACAGCCACTATCACGCATAGCGTTTCGGGCAAGTCATAGGGAGTATGAGAAGCAAATTGGCTACTGCCTGGTTGATACCTGGTTGCAATGAATTTGGGCTTTTTATTTTAAGAACGAGTTGGCCGACTTCGTGAACACAAATCGCCACATGCATTTTAGGTTCAGAATGTTCTTGAACAGTGTCCATGACATTTATAGTTCACGCGATGGGTGTTTCTATGTCTTAGATTACACAAAACTCTCACACGGATATACATACATAGAGTTGTACCTCGCTCTTCGGTGTAAATATGTGTTTGCTTTAGTGTTGAACAAGTATATACTTGCTGACTGACGAACAAGTTACTGTCGCAGTCTTATTAACCCTCCAGCGGTTGACAGACACATCACCAAAGAACTCTGCACTTACCCTACATACCTCCACACGTCGTAGCAGATGACGTTAAGCCAGAAGAAGGTGGAGAGGAATGCAACGTGCAGGATAACAGCTGTGGAAGAGTGCCGCAAAGTGTCACACATCACTTGGTAACATTTCACTGGTAACAACTGCCTCCTCGTAACTTAAACTAAACTGAACTTCAACGTTTAATCCTGCTTTAAAATACAAGAATTGTGCGAAATAATGTTCAAAGATATGTCATTGTTATAAGGTGCGTGTTCAGTGGGGATGTGAAAACTGGCCTCACCCACGGAGACGCAGGCTGAGGGAGACAGGTACTGGGAGAACGCTTGCGTCACAAACAGTGTGGCGTCGGCCACCAGCAGGGCGGCCACGTAGGCTGCGAGGCAGAGGCCGTGCAAGTCCCTGAGGGGCGCCACGCACAAGTGAGACAACAGCGTCGCCGTCAGGAACACACACGACACCATCAATCCCGCCGGGATCAGAACACTGCGCACCACCTGACAACAGGAAATGTCCAGTTCTAAGTAAACCTAAACCTTCTGTTGAGGGTCGAACTTGTGACCCTCCTCAGACAACCCGTTCTCAGACCAAGTCCATTCCATCCAGCGGTCGACCCCAAAGACGCATTCATAAATTCTAACATGCTGTTCATTCAAAACAGGAATTTTCCCAAATATCAATTTATATTATTTTATATTACCATAGTGTACATATCTAGGCACTGATTATGTTAGGTTAGGTGTTTAGGTTCTGTTGGTGATTATTTGTATTTGTAGTACGTGGGTGAAGCATTTGCAGCGTTGTGGTTCGAACACAAGTCGTCAGTGAAGCACTTGTTCCGGAAGTGTTCGGACGTCAGCAGTTGTGAGTCGTGTGTAAACCGTTTTTCATTCATAAACAGCGGGTTTGGCGGATGCATGGCAAGAGAGGTAGTGGACTTTGGTCTTTGTTTATGAGGACAGGCTGCCCCAGAAGGGTTAGTAGTTCAACCCACAACAGTTGACTAACTCCCAGGTACCTGTTTGAACAGGTAACCTAGGTGAACAGAGGCAATTTAGTGAAAAGGTCGACCCTAAAAGGCTGCGCCATTGAAGTGAATAGGAGTGCAGTTCGACCCACACAAGTGTCAGTGTGTATCATTTGTCAATAGCTGTAAGTCTACTTGCAGCTATTGACAAATGATCTGTCCAGTGCTAGAGTCGGCATGGAGTTCATTATGGAACCATGCTGCATTGTACTGAGTTCAAAGGTGCTGACCCCGACCTGCCCATATTGACATTTATTGAGAGAGAAACATTTTATTTTAAAGATATATTTTGAGAATAATAATTTAAAATGCACATAATAGATTTAATTTGTAAAGTCGATATTCTAAGCAATATCTGGTGTTACCTTACCGTCCATGTAGTCTTGTGTGTTGGTGGCTGTGTCGGACACAAGAGTACAATCATCCCCGTAGTCAGGGTCTCGCCTCCCACCTCCAAGTATTCATCAATGCAGTAGTCTAGGATCCGGCTCTCTGTTGCCAGTGAGCCGTTGACAAGCAACATAGAAGTGTTCTGATATCTGGTATATGTGGACTGTGTAGGGATGGCCTCAGTGTTGTCACAGTGTGGAAACCCAATCTGCACCTGCCTCTCTGTGTCTTCTCCCCCTGATGCTTGATTACGTAGCTTCCAAAACTTGTAGAAAACCACTGGCAGAGGTAACGCCATTTCCTGATACACACAAGAATTGTTTTCAAGAACATGGCCCCCGGGACAGCACTTTTTCATGCAGGAGTGCTGCGTGCAGCGGTCAGTCACGATCACTGGGGGACATGTGCTGCAAAACACAGCCCGCAAATTGCATTTCTCTTCCATAACTTCTTCAACACAGAAATTTTGTATCAGGGCTTCGTCCAGCGAAAAATACAACGTTTCATTTTCGTACACAATTTTCCTGGTTGGGTTGAAGGCGACCTTAACGAGACATTCGGCTGGACACGTAATATTGACCATAAAAACTCCAGCAAATGGAATTACCTCCTGTTCGACACATCCATCAAAAGTGAAGGGTGACACCTCGAGGATCTGAGGAACAAATATGTTTTTGTCGTGGGTGTGCAGGTGACACAGAGGAATCCTTGGACCCAAGACCTCGAGCGTCGTGTTGTGAGGAGGTCCTGTTGTACTCTTGGGAGTAACAGACGAGCCGACCTCTTCACTATCCCTACAAGAATGATTCTTCAGTTCGGACTCGGTAACATGTTCATCAGCCGGGAGATAGAACGTTTGGCTCCCGCTGTATTTAATAACATCGACAGATAAAATACGGTTGGCTGCAGTTCTATTGAGAATTTTGTTGTCAAAGTTCAAAATATTTGTATGAATGTTATCTTTATCAACAAACTTGAGTCCAGCCCTGTCTTCGACTACTGGCGTGATATCCGCTCGAGACACACTTGGCCTAACATCTCGTGCCGAACTGGGCACACTTATGATCCTGGCTTTAATATTCTCGAGAGCGTGCCCTAAAGAGTGCAATGTATGATCAGAATTTAGACTGTCTTCTCTGCCATTTAATAATAGTGTTTTATAACTCGACATTTCCCAATTGGTGGTTTTTATCGTGTGAAGCGATTTTCCTGAGGCATCTGTAGCCGCTGATGAGGTGATGTCTTCATACACAGGTACTTTAGTAATAGTCTTCGAGCGATCGGAGGAAGATGTGCCACTTGTTTCAAGAGAGGTACTGGAGGATGTATGTAATATCGCAGGAGTATTGGAGGGCGTGTATATACTCGCAGGCGTAGTGGAGGGCGTGTATATACTCGCAGGCGTAGTGGAGGGCGTGTGTATCCTCATGGGCGTAGTAAAGAGACCATGGGCAGGCGAGGGCTCCCCCAAGGTGAGGGCTATCACCGCCAGCCAGCAGGTTCCCGTCATGGTCTGGTGGTGACGCTGCTCTCGCCAGGGGCTCTCATCCTCCACTCCTGCAGGTGACGACAAACGTTTACAACACATTAACATGCCAGCTCCATCACATATCCCCAGATATTAACCACCATTTCCCTGATTAAAAAATTATAATAATAGAACAAAATGAGAAAACAGTTTAAATTGTATGAAGTGCAGGTTTCAGACAGTTCATGAGACTCAACCCGTCCTCAGACCGTGTCCATTCCATCCAGCGGTCGACCCCCAAAGACACATTCATAAATTTTAACATGCTGTTCATTCAAAAATTGAATTTCCTCAAATATAAGTTAATATTGTTTTATATTAGCATACTGGCATANGAGAGAGAGAGAGAGACAGTGAGTGAGAGAGACAGTGAGAGAGAGAGAGACAGTGAGTGAGAGAGACAGTGAGAGAGAGAGAGACAGTGAGAGAGAGAAAGAGACAGTGAGAGATAGAGACAGTGAGAGAGACAGTGGGTGAGAGAGAGAGAGAGAGAGTGAGAGAGATAGACAGTGAGTGAGAGAGACAGCGAGTGAGAGACAGTGAATGAGAGAGACAGTAAGAGATAGAGACAGTGAGAGATAGAGACAGTGAGTGAGAGAGACAGTGGGTGAGAAAGAGAGACAGTGAGTGAGATAGTGAGTGAGAAAGAGACAAACAGTGAATGAGAGAGACAGTGATTGAGAGACAGTGAGAGACAGTGAGTCAGAGACAGTGAATGAGAGAGAGACAGTGAGAGAGAGAGAGAGACAGTGAGTGAGAGAGACAGTGAGAGAGAGACAGTGAGTGAGAGAGAGACAGTGGGTGAGAAAGAGAGACAGTGAGTGAGAGAGAGAGAGACAATGAGTGAGAGAGACAGTGAGTGAGAGAGAGACAGTGAATGAGAGAGACAGTGATTGAAAGAGACATTGAGAGAGACAGTAAGTGAGAGACAGTGAGTCAGAGACAGTGAATGAGAGAGAGACAGTGAGTGAGAGAGACAGTGAGTGAGACAGTAAATGAGAGAGACAGTGAGTGAGAGAGACAGTGAGTGAGAGACAGTGAGAGAGAGAGACAGTGAGTGAGAGATACAGTAAGTGAGAGAGACAGTGAGTAAGAGAGACAGCGAGTGAGAGAGACAGTGAGTGAGAGACAGTGAGAGAGAGAGACAGTGAGTGAGAGATACAGTAAGTGAGAGAGACAGTGAGTAAGAGAGACAGCGAGTGAGAGAGATAGTGAGAGAGACAGTGAGTGAGAGACAGTGAGAGAGAGAGACAGTGAGTGAGAAAGACAGTGAGAGAGACACACAGTGAGAGACACAGTGACTGAGACACAGTGAGAGAGACATTTAGTAAGAGAGACAGTGAGTGAGAGAGACAGTGAGTGAGAGAGACAGTGAGTGAGAGACAGTGAGAGAGAGAGAGAGACAGTGAGTGAGAGAGACAGTGAGTGAGAGAGAAAGTAAGTGAGAGAGACAGTGAGTGAGAGAGACAGTGAGAGAGAGACAGTGAATGAGAGAGAGAGACAGTGAGTGAGACAGTGAGAGAGAGAGACAGTGAGTGAGAGAGACAGTGAGAGAAAGACAGTGAGAGAGTGAGAGACAGTGAGAGAGAGAGACAGTGAGTGAGAGAGACAGTGAGAGAGAGACAGTAAGTGAGAGAGACAATGAGAGAGAGACAGTGAGTGAGAGAGACAGTGAGTGAGAGAGACAGTGAGTGAGAGACAGTGAGTGAGAGAGAGACAGTGAGTGAGAGAGAGACAGTGAGTGAGAGAGACAGGGAGTGAGAGAGACAGTGAGTGAGAGAGACAGTGAGAGAAAGACAGTGAGTGAGAGAGACAGTGAGAGAAAGACAGTGAGAGAGAGAGAGTAATCTTGGGCATAGTATTTTATCAAATCACCTCATTCTTTGGGGCACACGTGAGGAACACAAATGCGAACAAGCCTGAATGGTCCCCAGGACTATATGCAACTGAAAACTCACACCCCAGAAGTGACTCCAAAGAATGAGGTGATTTGATAAAATACTATGCCCAAGATTACCATCCGAGTGCCGGCTGGGGAGTTGGTTCAAATAGCTTCGGCTATCACTTCCTTATGTCCGGTCATGATGGTCGAGTGGATTAAGGTGTCCTGTACATACCAGTTGCGATGCTCTTGGCAGTATGGGTTCGAGTCACTTCTGGGGTGTGAGTTTTCAGTTATATATGTATATATATATATATATATATATATATATATATATATATATATATATATATATATATATATATATATATATATACTGTATATCAGGCTTATATTGAGGCCCCTCAAGGTCGAACCACTGACCCTGTCCAGGATGCAACCCCACAACAAGCTAACTCTTGGGGACCTATTCACTGCTAGGTGAATAGAAGCATTAGGTGATAGGAAATACACCAAACCCTTTCTGTTCTGCCCAGGATACAAACCAGGAATTCCCAATTGTGAGTCAGGAACGAGCCTATTGTACTACCGGGACCCTATAAATTGTGAGGTTAGGTTGACTAATCTGTAGTTTTCTGCTGAACTTTTCTTCCCTCTTTCTTAAAGATGGAGGTAACACATTTTCACAACGTATGTAACCTAATTTTACATCTGGGGAAAAATATGTTCAGATTTAGTTGTGTTCCATTCATCCGCTGTCAGTTTTAAGTCCAGCCATCAGCTTCTGAAGTCCTTTCATTAAAAATCCTAATAACGCGACTCTGGTTTCTTTCTCTCTCTCTGTATGTTTATGTAACAAGTTATTGAAACACTTGACAAATGCTCGTATTTCTGTTTATCAATTAAAAAAATCAATAAACATAAATCACAAATGTTGACACTCAAACTTTTTACGAACAGTGTTTTGCTCACCTCCAGTGTTTGAAACTTCTTTAAAAATTCTTCAGCCATGCTAGATATTGTACAACTAATTTCCAGCAGGAGCAGATCACCTAACATTACTTACTCTCGGCGTAACTATACACAGCATTATAATATAGAATAATATTAATTTATATTTGGAAGACGGTCATTTTTGTATACACAGTTGGCTACGAAAAAATCACACACACACATTTGTGGTCAACTACAGCTTGGATGAACATAGCCTCACGATATGAAGCTATATACAAATTTACTTGAGGGCCACTAACACTAGAGGCCTTGATAAGGACAGGAAGCTCGACAGTGGCTTGTCAAGCGTCCCCCATTTGCCTTCATGATTTTTTCTTGATGGATTTTAAAATTCAACGGTTTTTGGCATTTAGGGCTTCGGCAGGTAGGCAGTTTCATGGATTTATAATAAGCTTACTGAACCCTATGGGTGAAAAAGCATCTCCTGTTCTCAGTCCTACATTGTGGCTTGTTGAGATTGAAACCATTGCTCCTTTTTTGTGTTACATCTGACGTTTTGAAGTAGTCTGGATCAACATCCTTCAAATTGTTCAGTATTTTTAAAGTTTCAGTTGGATCCACCCTATCATGTCTGGTTTGCGGTGTTGTTAGCGCTGTGGCTCTCAACTGTTCCTGATATAAGAGGATTTTTGTTGCCCAGTGTTGAACTTTCTCCAATGCAACTATGTCTTCCTGAAGATAAAGTCTCCATGTTTGGATACAGTAATCCAAGTGGGGGGCACCCCTGAAATTTATACAGTTGAATAACTACCTTATTTTCCTTAAGTCAAAGGTTAGCTTGATTTTCCTAGGGTTTGATTAGCTTTTTTTTTTACTGCAGCTCCCGCGTGTTGTGCAACTTTCAGGGAATGATGGATTCTGACTCCAAGGTCGTTTTTCTTCATTAATCTGCTACAAGGTAGTGTTGTTAATTTGGTAGTTGTGATGCAGCTGATGTTGTTCTATTTAAATGAGCCTATGGAGTTAGGGTTGATGTTATGTCCACTCAGGTCTTTTTCTCTCTAGATGTTATGGGGAAGTAGTTTCCCTTCACCATATATTGGCCTTTCGGTGTCTTGGATCCTGTCCCCATTTCCATCACCTTGCACTTGTTAGTGTTCAACTCAACCAGCCATTTCTCGAACCATCTCTGCAAAATGTTCAAGTCATCCTGGAGAATCCTACAATCCTCATCTGTCTCTCCCTCCTCATTAATTTTGCATCGTCTGCAATCATCGACATAAAAGACTCAACTCCTGCAGTGAAGTCATTTACATAAAGGAGGAATAGAATGGGTCACAGCACCGATCCTTGAGGCACCCTGCTTGTTACTCTACACCAGTTGGACTCCTTACCTCTCACTATCACTCTCTAACACCTGTGTGTCAGGTACAGTAATTCCTAACCAATAATAGTGTGTTTCCGTCTACTCCCGTCTGTCTCTCAAGTTTATATAGTAGCTTTCTGTGTGGTACTGTATCAAAGGCTTTTTGGTAGTCAAGAAATATGCCATCTGCCTAGAAATGTGCAATATACAACGTGTGAGTTATGTTATTTGTTTCTCACGTTATTGTGACATTCTCTGCACTTTACAGTTATATAAACACAAATATTTTCTTACAGCTTAATCTAAGTATATACAGAAAATTATAGTAAATTACTCTTTTATTCCTACTTGTGCAGGAAATTGAAAGCATACGTGGGGAGTTGGCAACAATAAGAGCTGGTGGAGGTGGAGGTGGTGGGACGTGTGGAGTCAACGCTGGCAGAGCCGGAGCCCTCGTGTCCTGGGAGTCCTTCAGGGCTGGTATCCCTGGTCTCTCCAACCCAGGAAGGGTAAAAAAGCTAATCAAATTCTTTGGCGACGAACCTCCCCTGGTGAGAATCTTCCTCCGAAAACTGGGTTATGAGGTATGGAAATTGACTTTCAGCCTAATTAATGTGTAATATTTACCTTTTTTGCATCGACATTATTATTTTCGTTTAATTCATTGAATTAATTGGTTTTATTAATTTGAATCAATCAAATCAATGAATTAATTTTAATTCATTGTATCAGGGTACAGGCAGCCATTGTAGTCATACACGTTTACCAAGGTCCCACCAAGGTCGAGTTACTGACCCCGCCCTGGATGCAACCCCACAACAAGCTCATTAACTCCTGGGGACCTATTTACTGCTAGGTGATAGGAAATGTGCCCAATTATTTCGGTCCCGCCCGGGATTCGAACCCGGAATTCTCGATTGTAAGTCGAGAACGAACCCGACTGTACTACCAGAACCCCTTTTCACCGTGGAAGGTGCATTACCTGAAGTCTGTAGCTGTGTGTGCAGGGCAACAGCTCTCATGTGACAGCTCGTTTCAAAACCTTAACCTCAGTGTTTTAATTGTACTTTGATCTGCCAGTCAGTTAATTGATATAGTAATTCTAAATCCAGTGAACAAATGATATTTCCTTGTTACCACTATTATGATGTAAGATTTCAATGTAGCCCAAGTAAGATCACACCACCAACACACATGAGTAAAAGTCAATTTCTCTATGCAGAAGTATGCTGGTGTGTTTGAACAGGAGAAGATTGGGATGCTGGAGCTGCCGTACCTAACAGAAGAGCGCCTGCAGAAAATTGGCATTCCCATGGGTCCCAGACTCCGCATCCTGCAGGAGGCACAAGGACCCATCAGAAAAGAAGGAAATCTCAGTGTATATGTCGTGTGAAGAATTCAAACCTTTCATTTGAATTGTGCCAGTTTGTAACTTTGTAATATAGTTAATAAGGTTCTTATAAGCCAGGTATTATAACCTAAGTGTGATTCAAAGATTGTAAACACAAACTTTGTTTTTCCTGAGTTACTTTATTTAATACAAGTGAATATGAGTTCAATTTACATGGATTTGACCTTCAAGATCAGGGAAAAATAGTTCAGTTTTACATACAATTAAGAAGCCATAAGATAGCTTCTTGTAGTATGAATTCTCAGTGTCACGGTTTTGATGGTTGTGATATGTAAAAGAATTCATCATGATTGCTAGACTTGCCAAAGCAGTGTATGTACTACGTGTTAGATATTTAACACTTGGATAGTGTTAATATCATAGTTAAGGGGTGATAATCATATAATGTCGAGGCACTGAAGCTGGAGCTACTCATGTTTCTACTGATCGTCAGCTTCATGTTCTGTACTGCCAGTGTTACCTACATACAAATACAATAAATATAATACAAATACAATACATGATCTAATGGCTGAATATGCTGCACAGATTTCCTGATCAAATGTCTGTCACGTGATCAATCGTCTCATCCTAGTAGGAAATATGAGGAACTATTACAGGGCTCATTCCAGTCACCTGGACTCTAGGAGACTCGAACCGTGGACCCCACACTTGTGAGGTCGAAGCTCATCACCGAGTCTTCTGTAGCAAGTTTTCTTCTATGGAATGTTAGATGCATTATTCGAAAGTAATTAGTGTTCATATACAGATGGTGTCATCTCCTACTCTGATTGGTCAGAGTATGAAGAATGACTTCTGCTGGGGTTTATAACATGCTACATGTAAGATAGGTCTCGTGTATTCTTGCCATCACTAGACTACACTTGCTGCCAAACCAAAGTTCGTACGCAATTATCATATTTACCAGTGGATAGGAAGCATGTTTTTGGTCCACCACCAATCAAACCTTTATTTTCTGTACATGTACAAAATCATATGTATTACCCTACAAAACCATTTGAACATCACTTCCAATAATTGTATTATGAAACATACTCAAATGTGTTTCTTTTCCACAGTATTCTTGTGAAGTAGGTGTCTTATATGCTGACAAATACAGTATTTGTTTTATTCTTGCCAAAATTTAATACAATATGTATATTGTCAAATAATGTTAAACAAAATATAATTTAGTTAATAATGTTGAAGCTTACAGATTTCAGGGTGATATTCACTATATCACTATCTGAAGTGGTAAATATTGACTTTTATCATAATGTGGTTATTCTAATACTGATCACGTACTTACTGTCTTGCAGGCAAGAGCAGCTTGATCTTGTAAACTCTTTCAAATATATTAAATAAATATTTGGTATATAATTTGTTTGGTATCTTGTTAGTATGAAGTAACACGTAATTGGTAGAAGGGATGAGAATTAGAATGTTACAGTTCACATATGCTGTGAGTAAACTGTGTACTGAATATCCAATTTCACAAAGATCTTTCAGTGAAAATGTGGTGATAAAGCCCAATATAAATAAATATATTTATCAGTATTTTGCATATTGTATAAATTGTATATAATTTATATTTTATAAGGCGGTTTTAAACTGTATATGAAATAGCACTGACGTGTGCTCTTTGTAAAAAGAAAAAAAGTTTTGCAGCTCTACAATAAATGCTAAGACACGTCATGGTTAATTTATTATATTTTATGACAATTATATAGACCTACTAATCTTATAATAATGATCATGTATGCTAACGAGAAATCACTCGAAACATTCATGGTAAACGGAAAAGCTTTAGTCTGTTGTTAATCAGAAACACATATGTGCAGTAGTAACACTCTTAAAGACTCATAGATCAAATATATTTGATCTATGAAAGGCTTCAGTTTGTAACCAAATAGTAACCATATAACATGACAATATTAATGCAGTATAATAATTACAATATTAATATTAAGTTGAATGACCTGTTGACCAGACCACACACTAGGAAGTGAAGGGACGACGATGTTTCGGTCCGTCCTGGACCATTCTCAAGTCGATCTGTTGACTAACATTGTAATGAAATGCAACAGAGTTCTTATATAAATGGACACGCTTTCAGGTACAGTACTGTACTTACATATGTGATCAACTTTCATGTAATAACTAGTACGGTTGATAGACATTCAAGTATTAACAGGTATATGTGACAGATTTTCAATTGATGACTGGTATGTGTTTGGTAGACTTTCAAAATAATGTTTTTGTTTGACAGTATTTAGGTAACTTACCTTCAAATTATAGTTCTTAGGATCCAACATATTTAATTAAAAATACATCACCATGAACAATAAAATTGCAACAACGTGATGTATCTATGAGACAACACCGAGGTCGTGGGACGAGACAACACCGAGGTCGTGGGACGAGACAACACCGAGGTCGTGCGACGAGACAACACCGAGGTCGTGGGACGAGACAACACCGAGGTCGTGCGACGAGACAACACCGAGGTCGTGCGACGAGACAACACCGAGGTCGTGGACGAGACAACACCGAGGTCGTGCGACGAGACAACACCGAGGTCGTGCGACGAGACAACACCGAGGTCGTGCGACGAGACAACACCGAGGTCGTGCGACGAGACAACACCGAGGTCGTGCGACGAGACAACACCGAGGTCGTGCGACGAGACAACACCGAGGTCGTGCGACGAGACAACACCGAGGTCGTGCGACGAGACAACACCGAGGTCGTGCGACGAGACAACACCGAGGTCGTGCGACGAGACAACACCGAGGTCGTGCGACGAGACAACACCGAGGTCGTGGGACGAGACAACACCGAGGTCGTGCGACGAGACAACACCGAGGTCGTGGGACGAGACAACACCGAGGTCGTGGGACGAGACAACACCGAGGTCGTGGGACGAGACAACACCGAGGTCGTGCGACGAGACAACACCGAGGTCGTGCGACGAGACAACACCGAGGTCGTGCGACGAGACAACACCGAGGTCGTGGGACGAGACAACACCGAGGTCGTGCGACGAGACAACACCGAGGTCGTGGGACGAGACAACACCGAGGTCGTGGGACGAGACAACACCGAGGTCGTGGGACGAGACAACACCGAGGTCGAAGCTTATCAAGGATCAGCCAATAGTGTGTGTGCCTGGGGAATCAAGGGACACGGGTTCAATCCCATTCTTAGGCCTCAATATTTTCTGAAATAACAGCATTTAATTAGCACTTAAGTTACAAAGTAGCATCTGATACTGAATTACAAAGTTGCATTTATCATATAATTCAAACTCTATCAGATTACAAAGTAGTGCTCAGCATTTCCTTACAAGATAGGTAGATTCAAAATAGGCATAGGTAAAGAACCAATTATTGTTTGTGCTATAATAAATTTGATTTCTGGCCTTTGTCCGGTATGGGAAACATGTGGATCTGTCTGGGGACAAAAATCCTGTGGATCTGTCTGGGGACAAAAATCCTGTGGATCTGTCTGGGGACAAAAATCCTGTGGATCTGTCTGGGACAAAAATCCTGTGGATCTGTCTGGGACAAAAATCCTGTGGATCTGTGTGGGACAGCAAGCCTGTGGCTCTGGCTGATTCAGGAAGCCTGTGGATTGGTACAGGACAAAGCCTGTGGTTCTATCCAGGGCAGGAAGCTTATGGATCTATTAGGGACAAGAAGTCTGTGGATCTGTCTAGGACAGAAAGCCTGTGACTCTGGCCAAGATAGCAAGCCTCTGGATCTGTCCTAGACAGTTAGCCCGTGGCAGGTTTTTGTGTTCCTGGGGCAGTGTTTCGTGTTCCCTGTGACAGTCTTTTGTGCTACAGAGGCAAGCTTTTATGCTCCTGGAGCAATATTTTGTGCTCCTGGGGCAATATTTTGTGCTCCCAGGGCAGTGTTTCGTGTTCTCTGACAGTATTTTTTTTACTGGGGCAAGCTTTTGTGTTGCCTACCCGGTCGTCTTATCCTTCTTTAGCAATATTTTAATTTTGTAAATGAAAGAAATTAGATAATTCATAAATTTATCGCAGCCAGCCTACAAAATCTTAGCCATATTGAACGTTTGCCAATTATTATTTAATTAAAACTTAAAACATATACTGTATACGGTACTTGTAATGAAAATGCATTACTTGTAATGTAATAAAAATAATTGGAAAGTATACAAAAAGTTACTAATGTACAGTGTAAAAGGCGGTATGAATTTGGAAATTGTTTTGTTCTTGTTGATATACAGTATTTTTTTCCATTATATTTTCAATATGTATTTGTCAAAACTAAAAGTTTATATAGATAAATGAGAAGAATTTTTTCCAAACTGCATCACAAAAAGCCCACACACACTGCAGGACAACATTGGCTACAGGTGAAGAGTTACTTCGCGAGGGCTTGATCAAATGTTTTATTATATTGTGTAACCAAGAACTGATTCAGCACCTGTGTCTCCTTTAAAAACCATGTGGCTTACAATACAACAGACGATCTGCATCACTAACCATTGTTATATCAAGGTTTTAATGTTCTTTCTGTGTAAGACCGTGGCACACCACCTCGCTTCCACCGTCGACCGGAGGAACATCGTCACCAGCAGGCAGACTCAAGGAGCCCGTCTTGTGTAGTAGGATCCTCCAGTTGGCAAAAGTGGGACGTCGCTCCAGGGATGCATAAGGCACACTCAGCTCCTCGAAGTTGCTCGAGAATAGGCTGATGGAATCTGTTAAGTTCTCACACACCAGCTCTTGACTTTGTATCTCGTTGCTACTCTTTTCACCGGTGTTGGGGAAGTACGTGTTGGACCAGGGAGACTTCCAGTGTGGTAATGTCCAGACAGGACTGAAACTCTTGTTGACATCGCAATCACACTGTTTCACGTCGCCTTCTACATTAACGTCTTCAAAGGCCTTCTTGTCGAGAGACTGACTTGTCTCCATCTTGTTCTTGAAGATAATGTTATCTAGGACTTGCTGTCTTGCGAGGTGTGATCTCTCAGAGCAGCACTTTACAAAGGGCGACAAGACTGTGCAATTTCTTAGTCGGTGTAGCAATTTAGTGGGCGTGAGTGGTTGAGGCAGTCGTGGGTGGGTGAGGCAGGTGCTGCCTACCACACTGCTGGACCACCGTAGCAATGTTTCCTGTAACAAACGACGCTTCTTGGTGCTCCTCAAGAATGTCATGAAGATAAACACTCCTTGGAACGTATTCAGAGTATCAGTAAGGGCCCTGGAAGAGCATTAATGTTAGAAGTATGAAATAGCCTTTAGAAACAATTAATATGTGAATATTTGTAGCCTGAAAAATATTCTAACGATTGACATTCCAATGAATTAAGATTTTATTTAAATACATCCAACCACTGGTCCGTTGAGCAACAATCTTGCTTCTTCCAGGGTCAGCGTTCGATCCCCTCTAGTTCAAGTGGTTGGGCATCGTTCCCTCACTCCATCTTCATATCCCAGCTCATTGGCCACATATTCCTTCCGTATGCTACATAGTCATTATATACGAACCTTAATCTCAAACATTCAGACTACTAATGTTATACCAATACCTATATAGAATTGAATAGTCTGGGATTGAACTATCAACCTTGTTATACTGACCCAACTATATTTCCTAGCTTGCTCAATATAGATTCCCAGAAATATCTTTGATACAACTCTTCCCCACAAGGCAAGACTTTTATTACACTCTTTAATTGTATTTCTTATGAAAACATTTATGCACAGTAATCTATTCTCCGAAATTTACAGTGAACATCCATTTAAGACGTTTACACTTAGAAGTCTTGTCATTCCCCGCATACTTTAAACTCTTCTCTACATAGTCACACTGTAATATAAATAACAGGAATAAATCAAGGCGGTGCCAGGAGGCAGCCTTGAGGTGGACGCACCAGAGCTCAGAGTCAGCGGGTCCCACCAGCCAGGACACCACCTCCATCACCCAGCACACCACCATAACACCGAACAGGGCGAAACGCTGCCAGAACCTGTAACATTTTCCCTCTTAGACATTACCCAGAGAAAAGCTACCAACGATTGCGTCACTAGTTTGCCAAGAAAATTAACTTAAAACATTGACAAAAAGTAGAAATCAGATCATTTGACAAGAATGATAATTAAAACAGCATAAATAAAAATAACTACTAAAAGGCAACAATATACCCACGGTAGAAGCCTTATATTAGTTTACATGGCGTCAACAACATCACTCACTCCGCCAGGTGCGTGCGGTAGAGGGTGTGGTCAGTGCTCCTGCACCTGCCGAAGAGGCAGTCACATTTCTTGTCAGCGCAGTAGAGGCGGAGGCCCGTGTGGGCGATGAGGAGCGTGTTCACGACACACAAGACACCCATTGGACCGTAGAAGTAAGCTAACATCTCCTTCCCGTCTGTAATGAATTGATCGTAAGACGATATACATGTTCAGTAATCTACTGTGATAATTGCGACAGGATGTGTGTGTGTGTGCACGAGCTCAGACTTTTGCGTGTAGTACCGTTCTCACGCTGTGACAAGCATCAAATATGGAACAGTTTTACCTAGCCAGAAGCGTTCAAATCTCAGGCAACAATGTCAATGTTCATTAGTTCCTGTGTCAATAATACAGTGCTTTAATTGCACTGTCACCGGAATTTTAACGCTTCAAGTCTATGGCTTCAAAATTGTAGCGCATTAAGTATAAGGACAAGTTTTGATGATCGGGAATGAGCTCTAGCTTCTGGGCCCTAGTTCTCTACCATTAGTAGTATTGTGTAATGCATCTCTACCACGCTTGCTTGTCGGTACCAGTAAGCAGCTTACTCATTTGACCATGCTGGCACAACTCCATCCATGTACTACAACACGCTAAACATCTACTTCCTTACATCTCTCGCCCATCTACTCTTTCTGTTTTTTCAGAAACTTTAATTTCTATAGTTAAAACTTTAATTGACTTTAATTTTGATGAGAAATTATATTTATAATTTATCGTTTTCTAATTTGTCTATGCCTCTTAGCACCTTACACTTCCTGAAATTATGGCCTCCCCCCCCCTCCTCTCTCTCACTCCAACCCGTCCTCTAAACAAAGGCCCCAA
Organism: Procambarus virginalis; assembly: GCA_020271785.1. NCBI lineage: Eukaryota > Metazoa > Arthropoda > Malacostraca > Decapoda > Cambaridae > Procambarus > Procambarus virginalis. The sequence goes on along the minus strand of WNGS01166226.1, from coordinate 10,174,150 downwards.
AGTTCATTCCATCCACCCGCCAAACCTCCTGTTTATGAATGAAAAACAGTTTACACACAACCCGTCCTCGACTCAAGTCCATTACATCCAGCGGTCGACCCCAAAGATGCATTCATAAATTTTTACATGCTGTTCATTCAAAACGGGAATTTTCTCAAATATATATTAAATTATAATATATTATCATATTGTGCATATATAGACATAAGTTAGGTCAGGTGTTTAGGTTCTGTTGGCGATTATATGTATTTGTAGTACGTGGGTGAAGCATTTATAGCGTTGTGATTCGAACAAAATTCGTCAGTGAAGCACTTGTTCCGGATATGTTCGAACGCCAGCAGTTGTGAGTCGTGTGTAAACCGTTTTTCATTCATAAACAGGGGGTTTAGCGGGTGCATGGAATCACTTTTGGATCTTTGTTTGGAGGACGGGCTGGTCGAGGACGGGTTGCGGGCTGGTTACACACGCAGCCCGTCCTCCAAACAAAGATCCAAAAGTGATTCCATGCACCCGCCAAACCCCCTGTTTATGAATGAAAAGCGGTTTACACACGACTCACAACTGCTGACGTTCGAACATATCCGGAACAAGTGCTTCACTGACGAATTTTGTTCGAACCACAACGCTATAAATGCTTCACCCACGTACTACAAATACAAATAATCGCCAACAGAACCTAAACACCTAACCTAACCTATCCTATGCCTATATATACACAATATGCTAATATATTATAATATTAATTTATACTTGAGAAAATTCCCGTTTTGAATGAACAGCATGTAAAAATTTATGAATGCGTCTGTGGGGTTGACCGCTGAATGTAATGGACTTGAGTCGAGGACGGGTTGTACACACGATTCACAACTGAAGACGTTCGAACACTTCGATACAAGTGCTTCACTGGCGACTTTTGTTCGAACCACAAAGCTGTAAGTGCTTCACCCACGTACTACAAATACAAATAATCGACAACGGAACCTAAACACCTAACCTAACCAGTGCCTAATTATGCACAATATGCTAATACATAATAATATTCATTTTATATTTGAGAAGAGTTCCGTTTTGAATGACCAAAATGTTCAAATTGATGAATGAGTTTTGGAGTTGACCGCTGGATGGAATTGACTTTTGGGACGGTTGTCACACACAAGAGGTCGTGCCCGGAGAGCGCGGGAGGCTCCGTTGGCCTTACCTCAACCAGCACCTGTGTGGACGAAGTCAGGCTTCAGGAGGACCATCGATATGGTGCGGGAGAGAGTGGATGACGACGGCCACTCCGCCAATGAACAGCGGCGCCCCCCACGCGTACACGGCGTAGGCGAAGAAGCGACGGAAGTCGTCTTGTGAGTGATACAAGGGCACCGCTGGACCGTCAGCCTGTCCGAGGGAGATTACTTAATCCCAGATGGGATTTCACACTCGGATATTCTTGTCAACCCAACTGGAGTTGACTAAAAGCACCAAACCTAATACACACAGAAATCACAATAACGTGAACATCAAATGAACAAATCCACAAGGTCCGTGAAGATGGGTTAGGGTTGGACCAACCTCTCCTATACAAAGAACGTCGCTTTTCGCTCGTATGCGTTAAACAAGGCCAAAAATTTGTGTACTAGAAAATGGAAATGGCTCTCGAAAGTGAAGTACTGTCCCGTTTTCTGTTTTGGGTCCTCTGGTAGGTTAGGAGAGGACACTTCAAAATTGACCGTTTTCTTGACGTCGGGAAACCTTAGGACGGACGGGCTTGTTAGATGCAGTTTAGAAAAAGTATAGCCTGAGGATGGGATGTATATAGAGTAATCATGTTTGGAACTTATAAGTGCATAATTAATATAAAAAATAGGTAAAAATAATAGCTAATATACTGTTTCAACATAATTATATATTATATACTGTATTTAAAAAATGGATAAGCCTAATTATGATGGCTTATGAAATTGGGCCGTCATTTTAATGAAATAAGGCCTAATGAACTAAATTTTAATGGTTTTTATATTTTAACGTTTTAATAGAATTTATTAAAAGAGAAAAAAAATATAACAAATAACTTATTTTACAACTTAAAATCAGTAAAAGATTTGTAAAATTGACACCCTAAATATAACCAGCAATTTACACAACCTCTCCATTTTATATAAACATTCACTTTTGAAAGCAGCTCGTGTATCAGGGATCTGATTTCAGCAAGCTTTCAACTTACCGTCAATAATTCATCTCTTTGTGACAGTAATTCCTTAATAATGCCAAGTATCCAGCTTGGTGTCTTCCCTCCGACTAGTTGTTCCTATTCCATACTGGCGACCTACTAAATCATTTTATGCATCACTTGTTCTGAGGTTGTATTTCTCCTAACCAGTTTGACATTCTGGCAGTTTGAGTGACCAGTGATTAGTGAATGCTTGAAAAAAGTTATGGTGTTCGCTGGATGAGTTATTCCCATCAAACAAAAGATATCATTCGTTTTTTAATTTATTTCACATGTGCATGTGTGGATATGGGGGGTCAGGCAGGATAGTTTAATGGTTCGAGGTTGGACACCCAGTGCTGGCGATGAGTCACAATAACGTGGCTGAAGTATGTTGACCAGACCACCACTAGAGTTGAAGGGACGACGACGTTTCGGTCCGTCCTGGGACATTCAAGTCGCTTGTGATGAGGGAGGTGTGTGTTGTTGTTAAAGATTTTATCTACTCAGGACGAGTAGTGTCCATGTTAGCACTGGCTATGGTGAGCCGTTGTAAGGATGAGGAGGAGAGTAGAGAACGGGAATAAAATAGGCAAGAGAGAGGTGAGGAGGAAAGTAAGGTGTAGAGAATAGTAGTAATAATGAGAACTGCAGAAGGCCTATTGGCCCATACGAGGCAGCTCCCATTATAACCACCGAAGGAAAAGTAATAGGAATAAGCAGAGGATAGCAAGGGAGTGTAGGAGAAGACAATGAACAGAAAAGGGAGAGAAGAGAGAAAGAAAAGGAAAGAGAAAGAAAGATAAATGGAAGGGGTAAGCTTATGTTAAGTCACGTTTGTTTAGAAAGATTAGAGCATTTGAGTATGTACTGTGAAAGGGAAGAGTCCACAGCAACAAAGCCAGGACTCAAGTTCATGTTGGGTACATTGTGTATAAGAGCCGATTCTACAAGACGGCGTCTGTGAAGAGTAGAGGCAGGAAAGATTATTTTGGAGGAAGACCAATCAAATGGGATGATTAGAATCCCTCACATGGCAGAAGAGAGCATTGTTAGTGTCTGCAGACTTAACACTTCTCTTGTGTTCTTTAAGTCTGTCATTCAGTGTACGGCCAGTTTCGCCAAAGTATTGGAGAGGACAAGATGAACAGGAAATAGAGTAGACACCAGCAGCATTAGAAGCAGGAGGAGCAGTGTGAACTAGATTGCTACGAAGAAGTGTGTTAGTTTGTCGAAAGGCGAGTTTAATGTCAAGAGGGAAAGGTATTGGTAAAAGTTTTGAGTTCAGATATGAAGGGAAGGCATAGTACAGTGCTACTAGTGTTGAAGCAGGTTTAGGATGAAAGAAATTTCGTTTAGCTTGAGAGTAGGCAGAGTTGATGAAATGCAAAGGATAACCAAGGCGAGAGAATGATTTGTAGATAAAGGAAATTTCAGAATCAAGAAACTGAGGGTCGCTGATGCGTAGAGCGCGGGAGAGAAGAGAGAGACGAGGACACTTTCTTAACAGAAGGAGGATGGTAGGAAAAGAAGTGAATGTACATGCCACTATGCATGGGTTTACGGTAGACAGAGAAAGAGAACCCAGACACAGAGCTGTGAACATGAACATCAAGAAAAGGAAGGAGGGAATTAGATTCCCACTCAACTTTGAAATGGATAGAAGGAGCCAGATTGTTAAGAGAGGCGAGGAAAGGCTGGAAAAGATTAAGGTCATGAGGCCATAAAGCAAAAATGTCATCAACATAGCGAAGCCAGAGAGAGGGACGAGTATCAATAGAAGGAAGAAGAACAGTTTCGAAGTATTCCATGTAGAAATAGAGAAGAACAGGGGAGAGGGGGAACCATAGCGACACCGAAAGTTTGAGTGTAATATTTACCGTTAAAAGAGAAAGAGTTAGATTCAACACAGAGTCTAATGAGATCGAGGAAAACGTCAGTGGGAAGTGGGAGAGGAAGGAGGCCCTCTGACGCCTTCCGTCTAAGGAAAGAGAGAACGTCATCGAGCGGAACATAGTGAACAGAGAGTCGACATCAAGACTAAGCATCTTACAAGAGGGTTGCAGGCGCAGTCTTTCTATGAAGTCCTGAGAGTGACGAAGGTGGGCAGGGGAAAAAGTGCCAAGGTAAGGCGTCAGGGTTTTAGCGAGCCAGGAGGCAAGAGAATAGCTGACAGAGCCCGTGAAGAAGAAATAGGACGAAGAGGAACACCAGGTTTATGAGTCTTAGGAAGACCATAGAAATAAGGAAGAGAAGGGCAGATGACACGGAAACGTTTAATGAGATCAAAGTCAGGAGGACAAAGACTAGAGAGCTGTCTTAGTTTGCGGTTAAAGGAAGTTTTGAGGCGATCCAAAGGGTTAGAAGTCAGAGGAGCATAAGTGCGAGAGTCAGAGAGCAAGACATCTGCTTTTCGGAGGTAGTCCTCACGGTCAAGGACAACCACCGAATTGCTTTGTCGGAAGGAAGGATAGAATAGAGTTGTTAGATTTCAGGGAGGGAGGCAAGGGCAAGCTGGAAGCGACGAGGAAGGTGGTGATTTTTAGAAAACAAGCTGTCAAGAACGGGATGAGGGCCCCTCTAAAGGCAGACAGGTCCGAAGAGTACTAGAGTTAGAATGACAAACCTGTCAAAGGACTAATGAATCAATGCCACAGCGTGGGACCTTGGACA
>WNGS01166226.1:10133568-10162640 GCA_020271785.1 Procambarus virginalis | reverse complement strand
TTAAGTGCACTTGTTAATGTGGCAGACTTAAGTTTGGTAACCAGCAACCGCAAACATCTAGCAAGCGTACTGGCCTCCTTAGGCATAAGAGCACTATTGTAAGTGAGCTGGTGAACCATCCCCTCACACAAATCATAACATAGAACGAAAAGGCAATGTAAAGGATCTGGGTCTACTCATGTCGGAAGACATTACCTTTAAAGAACACAATAAAGTAGCCGTCACACCTGCACATAAATGACAGGTTGGATAACAAGAACTTTTTCACACTAGAGATGCTATACCGATGATGATACTTTTCAAAACACTTGTGCTCTCTAAGCCACCTTTAGAGCAAATAACAGCCCCTTTCAAAGCTGGAGAAATTGCTGACCTGGAGAGCGTGCAGAGATCTTTTACTGCTAGAATCCACTCAGTAAAACATGAAAACTATTGGGACGACTAAAGAGCCAAAATCTGTACTCCCTTAAGCGCAGGCGGGAGTGATACATAATAATTTACATGTGGAAAATATTAGAGGGGCTGGTCCCAAACCTGCACACAGAAATAACATAACATGAGACCAGAAGACATGGCAGGATGTGCAGAATAACCCCGTTGAAAAGCAACGGTGCAACAGGTACTCTGAGAGAGAACTCTATCAACATCAGAGGCCCGAGACTGTTCAACACGCTTCCGCTACACATAAGGGACATAACTGGCAAACCCCTCACAGTGTTCAAGAGAGAACTGGATAAGCACCTCCAAAGGATACCTTATCAACCAGGCTGTGACTCATACGTCAGGCTGCAAGCAGCCTCGTCAAACAGTCTGGTTGATCAGGCCAGCAACCAGGAGGCCTGGTCGACGACCGAGCCACGGGACGCTAAGCCCTGGAAGCACCTCAAGGTAACCTCAAGGTAAGGACGCGACGATTGAACGCGTTTCGTAAAAACTTATTACATTTTCAAAGACTTTAGTTTATACACACAACTGTAACCTGAAAACACTAAAGAGAGTCTTACTTATATTAACACTAAACATTGTTGTTGTTATTTTAGATTCAGCTGATCTGAACAAATGTTCCAAGTAGCTCAGGCTATGGTGAGCCCGTAGTCGACTTACCTGGCACAGGAACACTAAACAGATTGATTGATAAAGATTAAGCCACCCAAGAGGAGGCACGGGCATGAATAGCCCATAAGTAGTACAATTTTTTTTTCAGCAATTCTTTTCAGTATTCTGAGCTTGCATTTAATCATCAAGCTGTTAACGCGGGGGAGGATACTGCTTCACAGTCTTTATGAGGGTGCCCAGCTGCTGGACACCTTTGTTGACCAGGAGAGTGGCTGTGTTGATGGCTTCAGGGTGGCCACTGCAAGATTCAGGAACTCTTAAAGCTCTTCTAAGGTCGTTGGTTGCTTCACATTCCAGAAGATAGTGAAGTAATAACTTTTCTGTGACAGTTTGGCAGAAGATGCACTCTCTCTGTCCAACCCGTTCTCGCACTTTCGTAAAGTCAATATTGACTTATTAAATACATGCATATGTGACATACTAATTTATTGTAAATATTTTAGTTTACCTTGAAAAGCTTCATAGAAAATACCCACCTTACCTAACCTTCTTAGTATGTTAAGATAAGCATCTTATTGCTTCGTAATTACAATTATTACTTAACCTATTATAGGTATAGGTTAAGTAATAATTGTAATTACAAAGCAATAAGATGCTTATCTTAAAATACTAAGAAGGTTAGGTAAAGTGGGTGTTTTCTATGAAGCTTTTCAAGGTAAACTAAAATATTCATAATAATTAGTATGTCACATATGCACGTATTTAATAAGTCAATATTGACTGTAAGAAAGTGCGAGAACGGGTTGCTCTGTCGGGGTGCACCAATCTCCCAGTTGCATCTGTAACCTAGACGTTGTCTATATAACCTAACTGCTATTTCCATGTGGATTCCTTTTGGGATATTTAACCTTTATAATTTGGTTGCCTGAAGATACCATGTTGCAGAGGGCGAACCTTCAGCTATTCTTTGGCGTAGGTAGGCTTTGTTGAGGTGCGAGAGTTTTTTAGTGAGGATGTTTTTTATATTCTCTAGGCTGGGTTGAATTGTTTTATGTATCACTGGAGGACAAGTTGCCAATTTAGCAATTTCATCAGCTTTCTCATTTAATGGGATTCCAACATGGGATGGGATCCAGTTCAAGGTTATGTTGAGTCCTTTGCCTTTAGCGACTGCTCCAAGATACAAATGGTGGTAATTATTTCTACGTTATCTTTCCACTGTTTTTGTCCTAGTATTTGAAGTGCAGCTTTGGAGTCTATGTGTATGATTGCATTTTGAGTGTTTTGTGCAATCACATATGCGAATGCCTGTTGTATGACAAACAGGTCAATTTGGGTTGATGATACTAGTCCTCCCAGTCTCCAGTATGCATGTACGCTGGCCGTACAAAGAGCAGCGCCAACACTCTCATATTCTGTGTCAACCGATCCGTCTGTGAAGATGTGGGTGGCTCCTGCTACTGCTATGCTATACATTTGCTCTTCTATTATGCGCCTTAGGATTGTCGGATCATAGGCAGCCTTTTTCATTGGGAGACTTTCTATTTCTATTTTGAAAGTAGGCTCTTCCCACGGTGCGGAAGGAGTGTAATTTGGGTGTGGATGATCACCCTCTCTATCAAGAATCATGCTTTTTAAATGTAGCCTGTTTAGGACTTTTCCTGCTCTTGCAGCCCAAGAGTTTCCATTGTTTTGGCCTAGTCCAACCACCAAGGCCTGCCATACTGGGATTGGATCAGAAGAAATAATTATCTTACTGATAAGTGTAGCTGTCTTTTGTGATATTCTTTCTTGTAGAGAGGGCAAACCCGTCTTCAGTCTAAGAGTTTCAATCCTGGTCCACATGGAGGCTCCCAGTGCGACTCTCAAAGCATTGTTTTGGACAACTTCAAGCTTTTTCCACTGTTGGTGTGATAGATTTGTGAGTGCAGGTGCGGCATAATCGATCACTGATCTGACTGCCTGTACATAGTATGTGCGAAGGACTTGCAGATTGGCTCCTCCAGAGAGGGAGGATAGCGACCTGAGGATTGCCGTCCGGGCCGCAGTTCGCTCCCTCAAGTAAGTGACCTCAGCATTAAAATTCATGTGTGTGTCCAGGATTATTCCTAGATACTGATAGGTGTCCACTTATTCAATTGGTTGACCCCTGTACTGTGAGTTGGATGTTGGGATTCGCTATTTTTATGGGTATGGCTTTTGACTTTGAGGGGTTGAGTTTGATCACAGTCTGTTTTGCCTCTTTACTGATGCAGTCTAAGCATTTGGGTGCAAGGCGCGCCGCATCCCTTCCTTTTATGATGATGACAAAGTCGTCCGCGTAGTTTAGCAGCCTGCAGTGATGTGGAAGTTTCAACCTCATTATTCTTTCCATTAAGCAGTTGAAGAGAAGGGGGGCTGAGAATGCCTCCTTGCGGTGTACCATTTTCATGTATTTTGTACTCAGAGACTGTGCCATGAAGTTTTACTCTTGCTTCTCTGTTTATGATGCAGTTTTTGATCCAGGAGAGCAGGTTGCCTCTGACCTCTTTGTCAATGAGGCAGCAGAGAATAGCTGGGGCGCTAGCCAGTTCAAAGGCTTTTTCGAGGTCCAGGAATATCAGCATTCCTGGTCTGTCATTCAAGTGGGCTAACAGAGTTGTAATACATTCCACTGTGCCAACCCCTCTTCTATAGGCATACATATCATGGTGTAGTTTAGGCATTTTCCACTCCAGTCTGTTGAGTGCCATTCTGTCAGCCGTCTTGGCTGCACAGCTATGGAGAGAAATGGGCCTGGGATTAGCTGGATCTTTGGGTTTTGGGATCGGCACTATGTCTGCTCTATTCCAAGCAGGTCTAGTTTTAGAAGTCCAGGCTAAGTTAATTAACCTTAGGTATGCAGCGTCTCCCTCTGGGCCGAGGTTTCTAATCATTTTATAGGTTATTTTGTCGGCTCCAGGGGATGTATCCTTGGAGTTTTTCTTAGCCCGATTGAGCTCATCCAATGTGAAGGGGGCATTAGTGTCAGAGACTTCTTCACATGCTGTAAGAATTCTGTGCCACCTTTCTTCCTCTAGTCCGGTCTGTACTGCTAATACATCTGTTTGAAGTTGATTGCTGGCTGCTCTCTCTGCAAACCTGGTTGCCAGTACTTCGGCTTCCTGTTGAGGATCCTTGGGGTGTGGGGCTTTAGGTGTTTTATTCCCATTGGCCCGGTGAATTTGCTGCCACATCTCTCCCAGAGAGGTGTGTTCATTCAGGTGTGAACACCATTCAAGCCACTTTTGTTCTTTTATTTGTCTGGTCTCTCGATGCACATGTTCCTTGACCTCACAAAGTAAGGTCCTGTTGCGGTCACTTGGCTCCTTTTTGAATAGCTTTCTTGTTCTGTTGAGTCTATGGTTGAGTTCTTTGACACGTTCGCAATAGTACCAATGATCTTTATGGTGTCCGGTGGACTGTTTTTTCAGTGGGATTGAGTTGTTGGCTGCACTTTGAATCGCTTTCACAAATTCTTGTTCTGCCTGATTAATGTCTTCGGGAAGATCATTTTTTCTATGCCACTCTGAAATGAGGTTTTGAAATCGGTCGCAGTTTGCTAAAGCAAAGTTCCATGCTTCAGATGGAGGCGGAGGTGGGGTGGGTAGGTCTAACTTAAGATCAATTTGGACCCCATAGTGGTCGCTTGTGAGTGTGGGCTCACCTGATCATGTTGCTGCATCTCTTAGGGAGGCTGAAACGAAGGTAAAGTCTAATCTGCCTCCTTGGATGTGGGTAGGTTCATTCTTGTTTAGGACTTGTATTTCTGGAAGCTGGTCTAGTAGATGTGCAATGTGAATGCCGGCTTCATTTGTTGTGTTCGGGCCCAGTGCCAATCGATGATGGGCATTAAAATCTCCACAAATGATTGTGTTTGTTGTTGTCGCGTTTCCAAATAACACAGAGAGATCCTTTCGGCATGTGGAGCCCTGTACATATTAAACACTTCACGTTTGTCGTGTCTTAGCTCAATGGTTACTCCCATTACCTCTGTCCCTGCTCCACAATCGGGTGGGCTGGTTATGGACTTGAAGTTCAGGTCACATTTTACATAGATTGCACATCCTTTGGATTGCCCATTGATCCATGGAAGGATGAAGCCTCGATAGCCTGAGATTGTTGGTTCTAATCCGGCTCGAAGCAAGCTCTCCTGTAGTATCAGGATGTCGATGCCCTTGGTTGCTGCTACGCATTGCAAGTGTTGCAATTTAGTGCGCAGTCCTTGCACATTCCATTGCAGGATCTTTAGACCTCTAGGTCCTTGGAATTTGCTGATAATTCCGTGGTATCCATGGAGGCTGATGAACACGTCATGGAAGTTGCAATTGGTGTATAGGTTCTTACTGGACCTGAAATTGACTCATCAATGTCGCTTTCCGACGAAGTGGACTCTCTGTTTTTTAGGGGGGTGTCTCCTGCCCTGCTGTCTTGAAGGTGAGGATGTTACATTTTCGAATTTCTTGAGCTTGTGCTCAATTGTCTTCCGAGTCTCTGTGGTTTGCTTGATTCCATGCGATGACAGCAGACTTTCCACCTACTCATTTCGGTGACCAAAGTTTTGAGCATTGGCCAGAGAGCGTCCAGTTCTGTGGTAGCACTATTTAATGCTGTGCAGGTTTGGGGCCTAGTAGCTATTTGACCCTTCTCAGTGGAAACTTTGACACTGGAATTGTTACTCCTATTGGCCCCAGTGTGCTTACTGGATGAAATGCGAGGGCGACTGCTTTGAACATGATTCTTGTGACCTCCATCATTCTTTTTGTCTTGTACGGAGGTCTTCACACCCTTCACCATGGCCGATGGTGAAGGGCCGTGTGCCCCCTCTTCCTGAATGGGTAGACCCCACGCGGTTTTAGTGGGCAGGAGAGCTGGTATTAGTTTTGGTGGGGGCTTCGGCTCTGCTGTAGGCGTGGTGGGGTTCGTTTGAAGCCTTTTGAGCCTTTCAGGGCATTTCAAGTTCCAGGCGTGATGTGCCTTGGAGCAATTTGGGCACTTTGTCTGAACAGGGTGGTTTGCCTTGTGTTTATCAATGCATATTTTTGTGTCATGGGGCTGGCTGCAGACTCCGCACCTCACTGGGCGTTGGCAACCATCTTTTTGATGCCCAAATCTCTGACATCTAAAGCATCTTAGTGGCTCTGGAGTGTAAGGCCTGTGTTGGAACACGCCCCAGATTCCAAGGTCAAGTTTCTCCGGGATCCGTTCTCTTACTGTGAGAAGGACTTGTCGGGTTTCATGTTTTGTGGTTCTTACTTTGCATCTCTCTGCTGACACCACATAGGTCAGCTTTTCGAGATGGTCAAGGGAACACTAAACAGCTTATCCGTCTTACTTATACTCGCATTTGGGTGAGGTTATATGGTGCAACAGTTTTGGATGAGGTGAACAAACTTGTGACAAATACAAAGCCAGAACACGAAGCTATGGGTATTAGTTGGATATGAGAGCATAAGAATGGAAGGAACTGCAGAGGGCCTACTGGCCCATACTTCTTCTTGATGCTTCTATATTGGTTCGGAGTCTTGAAGTGGGTTGGTTATCTTAAAAGGTCTCCACCCCCAGGAAGCAGCCCGTGACAGCTGACTAACTCCCAGGTGCCTATTTACTACTAGGTAACAGGGGCATCAGGGTGAAAGAAACTCTGCCCATTGTTTCTCGCTGACGCGAGAAACGCCGACGCATTCCTGTGGTCCCGGATCGAATCCGGGACCACAGGAACACGCGTCCAGTGTTCTCTCCGCTCAGCCTTCGGCTCCCTTGGTAGCCACCAGGTAGAATATAGTTGTGCATTAATTGGCTGTTGATTGCTGGTGTTGACTTTTTGATGTGTATACACATCAAAAAGTCAACACCAGCAATCAACAGCCAATAGGCCCTCTGCCGTTACTTCCATTCCTAAGCTCTCATATCCTACTAATACCCATAGTTTCGTGTTCTGTCTTATATTTGTCACAAGTTTGTTCACCTCATCCAAACTGTTGCACCATATCACCTCACCTAAATGTGAGTATAAAACGGATAAGCTGTTTAGTGCACAGTTTAGTATTTAGTTTAGTGTTTAGTTTACAGGCTCACCATAGCCCGTGCTACATGGACACTTCGTCCTGAGTAGGTAAATCTTTAACAACAACAACATAGTGCACAGGCACCACTCCAGTGCCAAGTAAGTCCACTACGGGCTCACCATAGCCCATGTTACTTGGAACTTGTTCCGAGTAGCTGAATCTATAACAACAACAACTGTTTAGTGTTAGTATAAGTAAGACTCTGTTTATTGTTTTCAGGTTACAATTGTGTGTGTAAATTAAAGTTTTTGAAAAAGTAACAAGTTATTACGAAAAACGTTTAAGCGTCGCGTCAGACTAGAAATAATAATGAATTTTGGAGAATTGATTTTTCAATTACCATCGTCAGTAAAAAGAAACATAAGAAATATTGAGAAAATATGTGTTAGAATTATTAATCTCACTTTTTTGGTCATATTTAACAACTTATGTTTACAAGAAGGAGTGCTACCAAAATATACTAATATCTATTTATACATACATATTGTCGGGGTTTCACGGTGTTCTCGTTAGAGAAGGGTTAGAGCAACAGTAGACTGGATCTCCTTTCCAGGTGGTTGCTCCAACAATAACCCTTACTCACCGTCGTTCGGCGGGTCTTCCCTCAATCCTCTAGGCTCCACTGCTGGCCTCGGAGAGTACCCCAGTCGATCTCATAACCGGCCTTTAGATTATAAGATGAGTGAGGACACAGATCGTTCCCTCAATCTGTGGCCCGCCCCGGCACCGAACTCTTATACAGCCTTCAAGGTCGCCAACTGGTTTTTTTAGATGTCCAGTAACATTGCAGTGGTCAGGTGTAATTGTGGCAAGAGCCAATATCCAGTAATATAGTATCAGGCAGGTCACTCTACTTTATATCATTACACGGTCACAAGATAAATGGAGGGGATGATATCAAACACCAAAGAGTTTTGGTATTTTACTTAAAAGACAACGAGAAATATATATGCATCAATGTATCAGGATTAATATATGACAATTGCTCCATTCATAGTGTAATAATCTGAAGCACACCGATATGGTAACATCGGCACGTGTCACCTGTCAGAATGTCAGCTGACCGGAACCCTCGCGATCGTGGGAACAGACTAGTACTTGTTTTCTAATTGTCACGATCCCCGTTTATTTAACTTTTTCCAAAACACTATTCAACGTTCACATGGTTTACTTATGATTTCACTGGCCTCACGATCAACATCTTATTCACAATACTCTCACAGTGACTTTTCACCGTACCAAAAGATTACTCTATTCTTAATAATATTTACTGTGAATGCACTCACTTGATCACTGAACTTTTCTTTATATCTATACTTCCTCTCACAGAGATATCACTGGCAATCACTTCACGTATATGATATTATTCAGTACACAGTCATGTCATATATAAATCAGTAATCAAATTTCAGGCATATATATATATACATCATGAAGATCAATACACAGGCATTTATATATTATAGATTATAGAGATCAACACACAGGCATTTATATCGATAGATTATAGAGATCAATCCACAGGCATTTATATCAATAGATTATAGAGATCAATCCACAGGCATTTATATCAATAGATTATAGAGATCAATCCACAGGCATTTATATCAATAGATTATAGAGATCAACACACCAATATCTGGTTTACTACCAATATATATATAATAATAATACTCACTGGAGATTAATAATAATAGTCACAGTAAATTCTCTGATGAATCTTGGTGCTTGCACACACCCACACATAGATATATATGTAAACTGATACTGTGAGCGCTCTGGGCAGGCTCACCACACACTGTGCTCTCTGTGACTTAAACTCAGGTGAGACTTGCTCACGACATATAAAATATCCTGACAAGAATATATATAGCTAACTAAAGGGGAAATGGGAGGGTAACTGTAAACACCTACTTCACCTATCCTAGGATGACAGTTGGGTTGTAGCTCCTGGTCCAGGCTCTCGCCTCGTTCACCATCCAGAAACACAAGCCCACACCTTAGGATGTCGCGTCTCGCCGCTTCTGTACACAGCAGGTCCGTGCTCCTTCCTCTACAGTACGTCGCAGGGTTGAAGTCGGTCTCCTGGCCGTCAACTTTCCTCCCAACTACGGCAGCCAGCCTACGTCTCGGCGGTCGTCGTACGTTTCCCAATTAGTTCTTGTCACTGTACTCCCAGAGGAACTGCCTCTCACCACTACGAAGTCACTGTGAAGTTACCAGCCGTCCCAGACGATGCTGCTTAAGCTTCACACGCACAGCACCCGACTTCAGAGCACTTGAAGCTCACAACACTGTCAATTCCCTCGTCGTCTAGATATATCGCTAGGTATTTGGGAAGACTTCTCGACGTGCTTGCATCCAACTGTTGACTCGTAGGGTTCCACGAAGGTGGGGTTACTGTCAAACTTGACAGGATCGTCGATCACACGTTCAACCTGGTTGACAAGGCTGTCAACCCGGTTCACTCACGGTGGGTGGCCCGGCCACTAAGCTGTCTCTTATACTGGTGAACTGCCAACGACGACACACGTCGATGCCCGGCCCACTTCTTGCAACGCACCTGTCCCCTGAGCACTTGTTGCTCAATATTCTGTCAATTCCTTATCTGAGCCACTACTGGGTTGCAGGAAGACCTCACAGAGTGCGTGCCAACAACTGGAGACGCTTAAATCCACCGGAGTTCGGTAAATCCGTCACTCTGACAGGACGACCGATCGCGCGTCCTACCTCTCGGACGTGTCGTGAAAGACTGATGTCGCCTGGCGCCAACACGGGCGGACCCCCTATGCCTATGTGACGTCACTTTTCCAAAGTTGGTTTTCATTGGCTCCCAGTGCCATGTCGCTGACGGTGACCAATCTGGCGCCACTGACGTCACACAGTTTTGGCGGGAGAACAGACTTGCCAGCGCCATATTGGCTCCCTAAAGGGCATATCCACAGGCCAAAATGTTCTATTTTCGCAAATTTCTCGGCTCTTCGAGATACTACTCTCTCCCACATATGTCAATTGATGCCTGCAATGTAGAGAACGCTCGGGAATAGTGGACATGCCTTACAGCAGGCGTGGGAGAATTAGAAGGGGGGAACACCGTCACAATATTTAATTAGTCTTTTATGAATTTACGAGGAGCGGTAACCCGCTGCGCCGGGCTCTCTCCCCCTTTCCCCACTCCCCCCACCTCTCTTAATCTCCCCTCTCTTCATTTATCTTTCTCTATCCTCTCTCTCTTCCAAAGCCTCTATTCACCACCTTCCATCCTAACATCATTATGCTAGATAAATCTTATTGAGGATGGATTTTTTTATTTAGCGAGATTAAAAAATAATAATTTACCATTTAATGCAAAGGTGGGACATACGGGGTTCGACCCCCCCCCCCCCCACCACTAACCTATGTACTCTGGAATCGACCAGTCAGTTACATATAGTCGTGTTAATGAATAATAAAGGTGAGGGTCGCTAACGCCTGTTAGCTGAATTTCCATTTAGTAAAATTTTAGGGTCATACTGAAAGCAGGAGCCTTTCAAGGTATTCGATATTAGTGTATTTGTTGAAATTGTAGTTTTGAATGTTGTGTTTGTACTGCAGGCATCGTGGAGATCCTTCCGCCACAGGGACACCTCCACCTCAATGGTCACGTGTCACAGCACCACCCACCTCCAGCAGCTCACATCCCAAATGGTGGGACTCACAACCACACCAACAATCACCTGGAGGGAGCACACACCCACGCCTCTGGCCACCACACCCACCCAAGCAGCCACCTCACTCACCCCGCCAGCCACCACTCCCATATGAATGGCCACCAGGAACCCGTGAGTAGCGTGGGCACTCAGAACAACAGGACCGCCGGCACCGTGGATGACAACCAAGCCAATGATGCACAGGAACGTGGTGAAGACCAGCACAAAGACGACAAGTGGGGCTCCCTCAAGCGTGGTCTGGCAGCCCGTAAGTACCAAAACCTGAAGGAAAAAATATCTAGTAAATTTTCCCGTGGGGACAAACATGAAGAGCAGGCAACCACACCTCAGGGCACATCTCAGGGCACAAACACGCAATCCACAGCAAGTCATGGTAACACAAACAACGCCACTGGAAACTCCCAGCAAGAAACAGGTGGAATCCACCGGGAGAAACAAGAGACAGCGGCCGGTCAACAAACTCAACACAAGCTTCCGTAAGGCCATCCACCAGAGTACTCAAAAAACCAACTTGCAAGAAGCTACAGTGGAGACGAGCTTAAGCACAAATCAAGAACCAGGAGGTCCAACAGCCATAGTGGCCTTCCCCCTCACTACCCCGCGGCTCCGTCCACTACCACACACACCAAGCCTCTCCAAACCAGCGTGCAGCTGCGCCACTACCCATGTCCTCCCCTCAGCTGGGTCGCCAGCACCAGCACGACCCCTTGGCACATGGCCTGGCCAACAGGCGCTCAGGCTCCTATCATCATCTGGCTCAGCTTCGACAAGCCGCCTACATGGCGCTCTCACCATTACTCTGTTGACAACCTGTTGATGCTCATGCATTGCCCTCTGACCATACTTACTCTGGTCCAGCTGTCAGCAGTGGGCGTGGGCAACCTGCAGGAGGGGAAGGCTTGGCTCGGGCGGCTCAGACTCGGGGCGTGGGACAGCCGGCAGCGGGGGTGAGGGCCGCCAGCCTAACAACCTTGACACCAGCCTCGACTCAGCAGCATCTCAGCGACAAAATAACCAAAGCCATTCATCAGGTGAGAATAAATATTGGTAAATATGATTTAGATTGTAGCATAGTGGGCTACGTCCTTGGCTCACAATCGATGACCTGGGTTGAATCCCCAGGCGGGACAAAAACGGTTGGTTATGTTTCCTTTCATCTGATGGCTCTGTTCACCAAGCATAGCAGTGTTCAATAGCATCGCATCCGGATACCGGTAATTATCCGGGAACTAGACAACTGTAGTGGGTGGCAGCCTGTGGAAAGTTAGTATTGGCTTAGGGTAAACCTTGATAACAGTAACCACAGGCTTCCTGTCCCTGCAACGGAAAGTAAGGTAACTATCAGGGGAAAGTGCTAAGCCTTAGGACTATATAGCCCTGGGAAAGGTCATGATTAGGATTTGGGATGGGACGGGGGAAAGGAATGGTACCCAACCACTTGGACGCTCGGGGGAATGAACGCCGACTTGCATCCGGCGAGACCATCGCTCTACCGTTCAGCCCAAGTGGTTGGGTCCCGACAACGAGAATTATACTGAATCAGTGGATACCCTAATTGGTAGCAGTAATAACATTATGATGGTCCAGCAGCAACGACTCCGAGTGGGTGGACATGACAGATGCGGAGCTTCAGCGGATCATGAAGAAGAGTTGTGGCGGGAAGAGCAACGGAGGGCCAGCGGCGAGGCGGGAGTCCTTGGCTGCCACGCCGCCCTTGCCGCCCCTGTCGCCAGAGGCACACCTCAGCCCTCCCCTCAACCCTCACCGCCCAGGCACCGCAAATACAGCCTATCATACAGGTATGGCTGGCATATGCCTTACTGTAACTCATTGTCCATTACGAGTGCAGGCGTAGTAGGATATATTGCTTCACCCATCTATCTGTTCCTCTTACCCGTTTGTCTTTGTTTACTCGTTCATGTATCTATTTACCTGTTCGCTCGTTCATCTATCACTATTTACTCGTTCATGCCCAGGTATAGTGACCACACAAATTCATCACTGAGTTTTATTAAAAGTTTTACCTGCATAGAAAATAGTTAATATTAATCATAGAAAGCGGGTTATTTATCATAGAAAACGAGGTAATATTAATCAATAAGCAGCTGCAGTGTGGCATAAAGAAAATGTTTATTTACATCATATGTAAAATGTTTTTTATCTTAATGATAATTACTTATAATTACCCAGCGTAAGCACTCATGATACTGGATAATAAAATAATAAAATAATAATAATAATAATAATAATAATAATATTATAATATATATATAACATAGGATTAAACCCCACACTTGTGTATTTGTGAATTTATGTAAGGAATTTACACCAAGTCTTTCACACTCTTCTGAGTGCTTTGTCAAGGTCTGAGTGTGTGCTTAGGACGAGACTTACATCACAACATCTAATGAGGCTGCTATCCTGGTCCATTCCTGTTATCCTTCTTGACCACATGACTTCTGATGTACCCACAGTAATGTCTTCTACGGAATTATGGTCATGTTTTTTTCTGTAATCCTGCTATTCGGAACTGGAGTTGTTATCCATTCAAATAACAACTCCAGCTTCCAGAATAGCAGGATTACAGAAAGGACCATGACCATAATTCCATAGAAGACATACCGCAGGTACACCACCAGTCAGAGGTGATCGACATGGTCAGGAGGAGATCAGGAAGGATAAGAAACTGGACCCAGGATACCTGGAGAGTGGTTCTGGGAAGTTCTTCTACTCCCCGAGCCGAGCCTTGAGGCGAGGCTCGACTTGTGATAAAGTAGTGATCCAACTTACGCATACAAAGTGAAATTGATGACTTTTTGGTACGTCTTAGACCTTCCCCCCGTCCCCCTAGTCCCGACTTGATAAGCGTCAGACGGCCCGAAACATCGTCAAGTTCATTTCATATTTTTGACTTGGTTATCTGCGGAAAATGAATTTGTGAACAATATGTAATCCAAATCTCACCACTGCCGAGTAAATTCAATGTGAACCTTGACACCAGCAGCAGCGCGGCCTCAACAAACCTGACCTGCTGGAGGCTGCAGGACGGGACGGGAGCAAGACTCGAGGTGTGTGGACGGCCGCCCTCCTCGCCACCCTCCCAGGAGACCTCCGCCCAGCCCACCTCCAGGAGGACAGCGGCCCCTCACACCCAACACACACATGCAAGGTGGCATATATTACAAAAAAATAATTATTTGATGTTATATTTATTTACAAAAAGAGATGCAATGAGTTATAAATACAGATTTTGGTGCATAATTGGTAAATTCTCGTAAAATACTGACTAAAACGTATTCTCAGTTACATTGAAGTCAGATCTATGTTGTATGAGCGATGTATTTTGTATGATTTTGATGCGGGGTTGTCCCAGCATCTATTAATGTGTGCAAATTTCTATACCTTCATGTTTTGATTTATATTAATTCTTCAATTTCTTTTGAACATTGTAATATTGTGATATAANTCACTGAACTTTTCTTTATATCTATACTTTCTCTCACAGAGATATCACTGGCAATCACTTCACGTATATGATATTATTCAGTACACAGGCATGTCATATAAATCAGTAATCAAATTTCCGGCAATTATATATATATATCAGAAGATCAATACACAGGCATTTATATTAATAGATTATAGAGATCAATACACAGGCATTATATCGATAGATTATAGAGATCAACACACGGGCACTTATATCAATAGATTATAGAGATCAATCCACAGGCATTTATATCAATAGATTATAGAGATCAATCCACAGGCATTTATATCAATAGATTATAGAGATCAACACACCAATATCTGGTTTACCCCAATATATATAATAATAATACTCACTGGAGATTATAATAGTCACAGTAAATTCTCTGATGAATCTTGGTGCTTGCACACACCACACACACATATATATATATATATATATATATATATATATATATATATATATATATATATATATATATATATATATTATATATATTACACATATATATATATGTAAACTGATACTGTGAGCGCTCTGGGCAGGCTCACCGCACACTGTGCTCTCTGTGACTTAAACTCAGGTGAGACTTGCTCACGACATATAAAATATCCTGACAAGAAATATATATAGCTAACTAAAGGGGAAATGGGAGGGTAACTGTAAACACCTACTTCACCTATCCTAGGATGACAGTTGGGTTGTAGCTCCTGGTCCAGGCTCTCGCCTCGTTCACCATCCAGAAACACAAGCCCACACCTTAGGATGTCGCGTCTCGCCGCTTCTGTACACAGCAGGTCCGTGCTCCTTCCTCTACAGTATGTCGCAGGGTTGAAGTCGGTCTCCTGGCCGTCAACTTTCCTCCCAACTACGGCAGCCAGCCTACGTCTCGGCGGTCGTCGTACGTTTCCCAATTAGTTCTTGTCACTGTACTCCCAGAGGAACTGTCTCTCACCACTACGAAGTCACTGTGAAGTTATCAGCCGTACCAGACGATGCTGCTTAAACTCCACACGCACAGCACCCGACTTCAGAGCACTTGAAGCTCACAACACTGTCAATTCCCTCGTCGTCTAGATATATCGCTAGGTATTTGGGAAGACTTCTCGACGTGATTGCATCCCAACTGTTGACTCGTAGGGTTCCATGAAGGTGGGGTTACTGTCAAACTTGACAGGATCGTCGCTCACACGTTCAACCTGGTTGACAAGGCTGTCAACCCGGTTCACTCACGGTGGGTGGCCCGGCCACTAAGCTGTCTCTTATACTGGTGAACTGCTAACGACGACACACGTCGATGCCCGGCCCACTTCTTGCAACGCACCTGTCCCCTGAGCACTTGTTGCTCAATATTCTGTCAATTCCTTATCTGAGCCACTTCTGGGTTGCAGGAAGACCTCACAGAGTACGTGCCAACAACTGGAGACGCTTAAATCCACCGGAGTTCGGTAAATCCGTCACTCTGACAGGACGACCGATCGCGCGTCCTACCTCTCGGACGTGTCGTGAAAGACTGATATCTCCACGGCGCCAACACGGCCGGACTCCCCCTGCCTATGTGACGTCACTTTTCCCAAAGTTGGTTTTCATTGGCTCCCAGTGCCACGTCGCTGACGGTGACCAATCTGGCGCCACTGACGTCACACAGTTTTGGCGGGAGAACAGACTCGCCAGCGCCATATTGGCTCCCTAAAGGGCATATCCCACAGGCCAAAATGTTCTATTTTCGCAAATTTCTCGGCTCTTCGAGATACTACTCTCTCCCACATATGTTCAATTGATGCCTGCAATGTAGAGAACGCTCGGGAATAGTGGACATGACTCTTACAGCAGGCGTGGGAGAATTAGAAGGGGGGGAACACCGTCACAATATTTAATTAGTCTTTTATGAATTTACGAGGAGCGGTAACCGGCTGCGCCCGGGGCTCTCTCCCCCTTTCCCCACTCCCCCACCTCTCTTAATCTCCCCTCTCTTTCATTTATCTTTCTCTATCCTCTCTCTCTTCCAAAGCCTCTATTCACCACCTTCCATCCTAACATTCATTATGCTAGATAAATCTTATTGAGGATGGATTTTTTTATTTAGCGAGATTAAAAAATAATAGAATTTACCATTTAATGCAAAGGTGGGACATACGGGGTTCGACCCCCCCCCCCCACCACTAACCTATGTACTCTGGAATCGACCAGTCAGTTACATATAGGTCGTGTTAATGAATAATAAAGGTGAGGGTCGCTAAACGCCTGTTAGCTGAATTTCCATTTAGTAAAATTTTAGGGTCATACTGAAAGCAGGAGCCTTTCAAGGTATTCGATATTAGTGTATTTGTTGAAATTGTAGTTTTGAATGTTGTGTTTGTACTGCAGGACATCGTGGAGATCCTTCCGCCACAGGGACACCTCCACCTCAATGGTCACGTGTCACAGCACCACCCACCTCCAGCAGCTCACATCCCAAATGGTGGGACTCACAACCACACCAACAATCACCTGGAGGGAGCACACACCCACGCCTCTGGCCACCACACCCACCCAAGCAGCCACCTCACTCACCCCGCCAGCCACCACTCCCATATGAATGGCCACCAGGAACCCGTGAGTAGCGTGGGCACTCAGAACAACAGGACCGCCGGCACCGTGGATGACAACCAAGCCAATGATGCACAGGAACGTGGCGAAGACCAGCACAAAGACGACAAGTGGGGCTCCCTCAAGCGTGGTCTGGCAGCCCGTAAGTACCAAAACCTGAAGGAAAAAATATCTAGTAAATTTTCCCGTGGGGACAAACATGAAGAGCAGGCAACCACACCTCAGGGCACATCTCAGGGCACAAACACGCAATCCACAGCAAGTCATGGTAACACAAACAACGCCACTGGAAACTCCCAGCAAGAAACAGGTGGAATCCAACCGGGAGAAACAAGAGACAGCGGCCGGGTCAACAAACTCAACACAAGCTTCCGTAAGGCCATCCACCAGAGTACTCAAAAAACCAACTTGCAAGAAGCTACAGTGGAGACGAGCTTAAGCACAAATCAAGAACCAGGAGGTCCAACACAGCAAGGTAGTGGCCTTCCCCCTCACTACCCCCGCGGCTCCGTCCACTACCACACACACCACGCCTCTCCAAACCAGCGTGCAGCTGCGCCACTACCCATGTCCTCCCCTCAGCTGGGTCGCCAGCACCAGCACGACCCCTTGGCACATGGCCTGGCCAACAGGCGCTCAGGCTCCTATCATCATCTGGCTCAGCTTCGACAAGAACCGCCTACATGGCGCTCTCACCATTACTCTGTTGACAACCTGGTTGATGCTCATGCATTGCCCTCTGACCATACTTACTCTGGTCCAGCTGTCAGCAGTGGGCGTGGGCAACCTGCAGGAGGGGAAGGCTTGGGCTCGGGCGGCTCAGACTCGGGGCGTGGGACAGCCGGCAGCGGGGGTGAGGGCCGCCAGCCTAACAACCTTGACACCAGCCTCGACTCAGCAGCATCTCAGCGACAAAATAACCAAAGCCATTCATCAGGTGAGAATAAATATTGGTAAATATGATTTAGATTGTAGCATAGTGGGCTACGTCCTCGGCTCACAATCGATGGACCTGGGTTGAATCCCCAGGCGGGACAAAAACGGTTGGTTATGTTTCCTTTCATCTGATGGCTCTGTTCACCAAGCATAGCAGTGTTCAAATAGCATCGCATCCGGATACCGGTAATTATCCGGGAACTAGACAACTGTAGTGGGTGGCAGCCTGTGGAAAGTTAGTAGTTGGCTTAGGGTAAACCTTGATAACAGTAACCACAGGCTTCCTGTCCCCTGCAACGGGAAAGTAAGGTAACTATCAGGGGAAAGTGCTAAGCCATTAGGACTATATAGCACTGGGAAGGGGTCATGATTAGGATTTGGGATGGGACGGGGGGAAAGGAATGGTACCCAACCACTTGGACGCTCGGGGGAATGAACGCCGACTTGCATCCGGCGAGACCATCGCTCTACCGTTCAGCCCAAGTGGTTGGGTCCCGACAACGAGAATTATACTGAATCAGTGGATACCCTAATTGGTAGCAGTAATAACATTATGATGGTCCAGCAGGCAACGACTCCGAGTGGGTGGACATGACAGATGCGGAGCTTCAGCGGATCATGAAGAAGAGTTGTGGCGGGAAGAGCAACGGAGGGCCAGCGGCGAGGCGGGAGTCCTTGGCTGCCACGCCGCCCTTGCCGCCCCTGTCGCCAGAGGCCACACCTCAGCCCTCCCCTCAACCCTCACCGCCCAGGCACCGCAAATACAGCCTATCATACAGGTATGGCTGGCATATGCCTTACTGTAACTCATTGTCCATTACGAGTGCAGGCGTAGTAGGATATATTGCTTCACCCATCTATCTGTTCCTCTTTACCCGTTTGTCTTTGTTTACTCGTTCATGTATCTATTTACCTGTTCGCTCGTTCATCTATCACTATTTACTCGTTCATGCCCAGGTATAGTGACCACACAAATTCATCACTGAGTTTTTATTAAAGTTTTACCTTGCATAGAAAATAAGTTAATATTAATCATAGAAAGCGGGTTAATATTAATCATAGAAAACGAGGTAATATTAATCAATAAGCAGCTGCAGTGTGGCATAAAGAAAATGTTTATTTACATCATATGTAAAATGTTTTTTTATCTTAATGATAATTACTTATAATTACACCAGCGTAAGCACTCATGATACTGGATAATAATAATAATAATAATAATAATAATAATAATAATAATAATAATAATAATTATAATAATAATAATAATAACATAGGATTAAACCCCACACTTGTGTATTTGTGAAATTTATGTAAGGAATTTACACCAAGTCTTTCACACTCTTCTGAGTGCTTTGTCAAGGTCTGAGTGTGTGCTTAGGACGAGACTTACATCACAACATCTAATGAGGCTGCTATCCTGGGTCCATTCCTGTTATCCTTCTTGACCACATGACTTCTGATGTACCCACAGTAATGTCTTCTACGGAATTATGGTCATGTGTTCTTTCTGTAATCCTGCTATTCTGGGAACTGGAGTTGTTATCCAGTTCAAATAACAACTGCAGCTTCCAGAATAGCAGGATTACAGAAAGGACACATGACCATAATCCCATAGAAGACATACCGCAGGTACACCACCAGTCAGAGGTGATCGACATGGTCAGGAGGAGATCAGGAAGGATAAGAGAACTGGACCCAGGATACCTGGAGAGTGGTTCTGGGAAATTCTTCTACTCCCCGAGCCGAGCCTTGAGGCGAGGCTCGACTTGTGATAAAGTAGTGATCCAACTTACGCATACAAAGTGAAATTGATGACTTTTTGGTACGTCTTAGACCTTTCCCCCCGTCCCCCTAGTCCCGACTTGATAAGCGTCAGGACGGCCCGAAACATCGTCAAGTTCATTTCATATTTTTGACTTGGGTTATCTGCGGAAAATGAATATTGTGAACAATATGTAATCCAAATCTCACCACTGCCGAGTAAATTCAATGTGAACCTTGACACCAGCAGCAGCAGCGGCCTCAACAAACCTGACCTGCTGGAGGCTGCAGGACGGGACGGGAGCAAGACTCGAGGTGTGGTGGACGGCCGCCCTCCCGCCACCTCCCAGGAGACCTCCGCCCAGCCCACCTCCAGGAGGACAGCGGCCCCTCACACCCAACACACACATGCAAGGTGGCATATATATTACAAAAAAATAATTATTTGATGTTATATTTATTTACAAAAAGAGATGCAATGAGTTATAAATACAGATTTTGGTGCATAATTGGTAAATTCTCGTAAAATACTGACTAAAACGTATTCTCAGTTACATTGAAGTCAGATCTATGTTGTATGAGCGATGTATTTTGTATGATTTTGATGCGGGGTTGTCCCAGCATCTATTAATGTGTGCAAATTTCTATACCTTCATGTTTTGATTTATATTAATTCTTCAAATTTTCTTTTGAACATTGTAATATTGTGATATAACCGTGTAGCGTCTCTCTTGCAGCTGTGATGGTAAACTATACTTTGCTTTTCCAATATACTGTATTTCACTTTCCAAATTGTAAGCTAAATGTTACTCTGTCAGAAATGAAAGTTTAACTTAGACTGCTATTCTTTTTAGTCCAGTCATTATATTAATGATTTGAGCAATTTGTTACGAATATAATTTCTAATTCTAAGTAATGTTAAATCAAGTTAGATTCAACATTAAATCGATATTGTATCAATGTAGGATCACGTTGATTCAATGTTACATTTACCTGAGGACCACTCTCTCTCTAGTGGCGTCGACGAGGGCAAGAATCGGCGGCTTGTCAAAAATCCCCTCATTTGTCCTGATGATTATGTCAAGCTGGATTTTAAAATTCAGCAGACTTTTGGCATTTATGTCTTCGGCGGGTAGGCGGTTCCATGGGTTTATAACCCTGTGGGTAAAAAAAAACATCTCCTGTTTTCTGCCCTACATTGTGGCTTGTTGAGCTTGAAACCGTTGCTCCTTGTTTGTGTTACATCTGACCTTTTGAAGAAACTCTCTGGGTCAGTATCCTCCAAATTGTTAAGTATTTTCAAAGTTTCTATGTCAGCCCTGTCATGTCTGGTTTGCAATGTTGTTAGCGCTGTGGCCCTCAACCTTTCCTGGTACGAGAGTTGACTTACTTCTGGATTTTATTTTTGTTGGCCGGTATTGAACTTTCTTCCGAGCAGCTGTGTCCTGAAGATGAGGTCTCCAAGCCTGGATACAATAATCCCAAGTGAGATTTTGGCATTAGAGATTTATACAGTTAAATTACTATCTTCTTCTTAAAGTCAAATATTCGTTTGATTATTCCTAAGGTTTAATTAGCCTTATTTTTTTCTCTTACTGCAGCTCCCACTTGTGGTGCAACTTTCAGTGAATGATGGATTACTTCTAATCATTTGTGGAGTTAGTGTAAGGCCTCAAATCATTTTCACTTCCCACTTTACCATTAATCGTAATGTCATCTGCAAATTTGATGATGTGGTTTGTAATATTCTCATCTATGTCATTGGTGTATTTCGTTATTGATGACAAAAAGGTGGCCCCCAAAATGATCCCCTGCAATACCCCACTTACCACATTTCTCCAGTCATTTTTATTTCCGTTAAACACGGCCTTACGTTTTCCTTGTTTTAACCATTGTTTTATCCATTCTAGTATTCTACCATTTATTCCATGTGTCTTCTATTCCATGTGTAACTTCCTCACACCCTTCCTCAGCAACAAGATAACAGGAGGTGGTGGTAGCAGTGGTCACCGGAGCCTCGGGGCGCTGGCAGGCGGCTGGTCACACAGGAAGGAAGAAGAGAGGCACAAGAATAACGCCTTTGAACCCCTTAACAAAAATAGAGTTAATCTAGGTAATTACTTAATATAAATTGTTTGATTTATATAGATAGTATCACACCTTATATTTTTAGCAGACTGAGAGCTTTTCCCCTCTCACAACTCATTTTAAGCTTTACCCTATTTGTTTTCCTAGAACGTGACTCAGCAGTCACATATATATAAGAACTGGTCTCGTAAATCTTGCTAGCAAAACTTGTAAACTTATCCAGTGCCCACTAAATTAAGTGTGATATAAAGTTTTGTGGCTTCACACCTAACAAATTAAGTTAGATGTTAATTTATACGTATATTAATTTTTTTAACTATGAGTCTATTAACTGCAGAAAATAAGATACAATAACCCAACTACCTTGTATGAAATTAAATGAAAAGTGACGTTTTGTCCATCTTGAACTCTTATATAATGATGTTTCGGTCCGTTATCAAGGCATATATCTTCATTGTCATTTCATATTGATGGGTTGGGTTAATCATCTCCTAATTCTGTGGCGGTACTGATATGAGCAGGCCCTGGTGGAGGTGACCTGGATACTGGGGAGATAACCTCGACCACCGAGGCCCTCGACCTGGACTCCATGCTGGACGGTGTGACGGAGGCGACCACTGACGACGACACCACCACCTGCGCGTATGACCCCGACGTCCACCTCATCAGGAAGCAGCTAGAGGGCCTAGAGGGCATGTACTCTGAGGTGAGGACTCAACTAAATCATCATCAAAAGGGGTCAAACGTGCGAGGCTCTTTAGCACTATCTGTTACACAATGTTAAACAGTTCCTAGTTATTTGATCATAATACAAGAGCCAAGAACTGTGAGATGAGTGATGTCAGCTGTGGTATCAGATCCACCGAACAGTTTACCAAGAGACATGTGACTTGAAGGAACAGTGGAAGGTTACCTTGAGGTATTTATGAGGAGCATCTCACAGCCCAGCCTCTGACTAGGCCTCCTGGTTGATATTTGGTTAAAAATAAAGTTGATTTTATAGCTTTGAAATTGGGTAGCAGCACGTTACTGTGTATACCTAAGTTTGTTAAAAAAAATGGAATTATCTTTAAACTATATTATAATGTCAATTATTGCTTAACAAATATATACTGTAATAATGATACAGTAGATTTTATAGCTTCAAAATGATTTATATGTTGATGTAATAATGTAAACTGTTTCTTTTACAAACACATAAAGTAACAATGATAAAGTAAATTATCATTGTTAAAATTATAATTTACTTTAAATTTAAAATAATTCTAGCTTTACCAATAAGGGGGGGGGGGGTTCCCGGTAGTACAGTCGGGTTCATTCTCAACGCACAATCGAGAATTCCGGGTTCGAATCCCGGGCGAGACACATTTCCTTTCACCTAATGCCTCTGTTCACCTAGGAGCAAGTAGGAGCTCAGGAGTTAGTCAGCTTGTTGTGGGGTTGCATCCTGGGCGGGGTCAGTAAGTTGACCTTGGGGAGGGGGGGGACCTCGATAAAAGCCAAACGTTTATGAATACACTCTGGCTTTCTGTCCCTCGACACAGTGAATTATTAAATAATAAAGCTATGGAATTATTTGTATCTCAATTTTATAATATAAATTGTGTCTTGTACAGGTGCTGAAGCTACTGGGAGGTGGTCGGCGTGGGGGCCGTCACCTCCTGGCCAACGGGAGTGGTATGGCAGACCTTAAGACCTCGAGGCGCCGGCTGCACGGCTCACTCTCCTCACTACCCTCATCCATAGTGTCGTCGAGGCCAGGCAGGGACAAGCGTAGTCGAGTAATTGACGACAGGGTGAGGAAGACCGCCAGGGATGCCGGTGGCAAGGTATGGCGCCGTCTGTTACAATTGATTTCATAACTGCTGGGGAACTATTGATGATGTACAGTCGAGGGAAATTATTCCTTTACTCCTCAGCTCCTTGGAACGTGAGAAATGGCAATGTCACATTTGCTGTTGTCTTAATAGTGGGATATATTATGAATGAATATGCGCCTTGCAACGCGAGCCTCTTTGGTCAAAGCAACACACATTAATCAAAACATCTTTAGGGACCCTCAGCCTCGAAGAAGAGTATATGTAGCATCCGGGGAAGCCTTTTGGGGTATCTGCGTACACTCTGTCGGGGTTTCACGGTGTTCTCGTAAGAGAAGGGTTAAAGCAACAGTAGACTGGATCTCCTTTCCAGGTGGTTGCTCCAACCATAACCCTTACTCACCGTCGTTCGGCGGGTCTTCCCTCAATCCCTTAGGCTCCACTGCTGGCCTCGGAGAGTATCCCAGTCGAGCTCACAACCGGCCTTTAGATTATGAGATGAGTGGGTGCACAGATCGTTCCCTCAATCTGTGGCCCTCCCGACACCGAACTCTTACATAGCCTTCAAGGTCGCCAACTGGTTTTTTTTGGTGTCCAGTAACACTGCAGTGGTCAGGTGTAATTGTGGCAAGAGCCAAATCAAGTAATATAGTATCAGGCAGGTCACTCTACTTTATATCATAACACGGTCACAAGATAAATGGAGGGGATGATATCAAACACCAAAGAGTTTTGGTATTTTACTTAAAAAACAACGAGAAATATATATGCATCAATGTATCAGAATTAATATATGACGATTGCTCCATTCATAGCATAATATTCTAGAGCGCACCATATGGCAACATCGGCACGTGTCACCTGTCAGAAATGCCAGCTGACCGGGCCCTCGCGATCGTGGGAAAGACTAGTACTTGTTTTCTAATTGTCACGATCCCCGTTTATTTAACTTTTTCCAAAACACTATTCAACGTTCACATGGCTTACTTATGATTTCACTGGCCTCACGATCAACATCTATATTCACAATACTCTCACAGTGACTTTTCACTGTACCAAAAGATTACTCTATTCTTAATAATATTTACTGTGAATGCACTCACTTGATCACTGAACTTTTCTTTATATTTATACTTCCTCTCACAGAGATATCACTGGCAATCACTTCACGTATATGATATTATTCAGCACACAATCATGTCATATATAAATCAGTAATCAAACTTCAGGCATATATATATCAATAGATCATAGAGATCAACACACAGGCATTTATATCGATAGATTATGGAGATCAACACACGGGCATTTATATCAATAGATTATAGAGATCAATCCACAGGCATTTATATCAATAGATTATAGAGATCAATACACCAATATCTGGTTCACTACCAATATATATAATAATAATAATCACAGATCAATAATAATAGTCACAGTAAATTCTCTGATGAATCTTGGTGCTTGCACACACCCACACATAGATATATATGTAAATTGATACTGTGAGCGCTCTGGGTAGCCTCACCACATACTGTGCTCTCTGTGACTTAAACTCAAGTGAGACTTGCTCACGACATACAAAATATACTGACAAGAATATATATAGCTAACTAAAGGGGAAATGGGAGGGAACTGTAAACACCTACTTCACCTATCCTAGGATGACAGTTGGGTTGTAGCTCCTGGTCCAGGCTCTCGCCTCGTTCATCCAGAAACACAAGCCCCACGCCTTAGGATGTCGCGTCTCGCCGCTTCTGTACACAGCAGGTCCGTGCTTCTTCCCTACAGTACGTCGCAGGGTTGAAGTCGGTCTCCTGGCCGTCAACTTTCCTCCCAACTACGGCAGCCAGCCTACGTCTCGGCGGTCGTCGTACGTTTCCCAATTAGTCCTTGTCACTGTACTCCCAGAGTAACTGCCTCTCACCACTACGAAGTCACTGAAGTTATCAGCCGTCCCGGACGACACACGCACAGCACCCGACTTCAGAGCACTTGAAGCTCACAACACTGTCAATTCCCTCGTCGTCTAGATATATCGCTAGGTATTTGGGAAGACTTCTCGACGTGCTTGCATCCAACTGTTGACTCGTAGGGTTCCACGAAGGTGGGGTTACTGTCAAACTTGACAGGATCGTCGATCACACGTTCAACCTGGTTGACAAGGCTGTCAACCTGGTTCACTCACGGTGGGTGGCCCGGCCACTAAGCTGCCTCTTATACTGGTGAACTGCCAACGACGACACACGTCGATGCCCGGCCCACTTCTTGCAACGCACCTGTCCCTGAGCACTTGTTGCTCAATATTCTGTCAATTCCTTATCTGAGCCACTTCTGGGTTGCAGGAAGACCTCACAGAGTGCGTGCCAACAACTGGAGACGCTTAAATCCACCGGAGTTCGGTAAATCCGTCACTCTGACAGGATGACCGATCGCGCGTCCTACCTCTCGGACGTGTCGTGAAAGACTGATGTCGCCTGGCGCCAACACGGGCGGACCCCTATGCCTATGTGACGTCACTTTTCCCAAAGTTGGTTTTCATTGGCTCCCAGTGCCATGTCGCTGACGGTGACCAATCTGGCGCCACTGACGTCACACAGTTTTGGCGGGAGAACAGACTTGCCAGCGCCATATTGGCTCCCTAAAGGGCCTATCCCACAGGCCAAAATGTTACATTTTCGCAAATTTCTCGGCTCTTCGAGAATACTGTTCTCTCCCACATATGTTCAATTGTTGCCTGCAATGTAGAGAACGCTCGGGAATAGTGGACATGACTCTTACAGCAGGCGTGGGAGAATTAGAAGGGGGGGAACACCGTCACATACCCCTCCCCTTAAAATAAGAGTCATGTCTGGTTAGTGCATGCGGGACAACGCATCTGCGACTACGCTGTCCTTTCCACTAAAAATCTTGGCTTCCAGCCAGTATTGCAGCCGCCAATGTGTGACACTCCTCATGTGTCTGCAGACCGTCTTCAAGGTCATCCTGGGCGTCCACTGCTTACCTATTACAGACCGAGGGCTCCACACCTCACGTCCGTTCACCAGCTGGAACTGTGAGAAGTTTAACGGTTCTGCCACTGCTTTGCAAATGGCCAACAAAACAGGGCCCGCTGTCTCTTCCCACTCGTCTTCCTGCTCTACGCAGAACATTCTCAGAGCTGTCTCTGAGGTGGAGTGGAGTCTTCCGACCGCCCCCTTCGACTGCGATCGGTAGGGCGACGACCGAATCTGCATCACTCCCCGATTTATCATTGTTCGTCTGACACACTCAGACCGGAACATATTTCCACTGTCAGCCTGATTTTCCCTGGGCCTCCTCACCCAAGAGAAAAGATGTTGTAGTTGCCCAGCCACTTCTCTCGACGTTGACGTCGCATCGTGGTCATCCCTAGGTGACCCGCAGAGTCAACAGCGTGCAACGGACTCAACACTGCCGCTCTGCACTTGGCTGGCAACGCTACTTGATCTCTCGTACCTGGAGAGGCTTTTCCGACCTCCATCCTTACAGGTTTACACTGTCTTATTAATATGCCTTTTGCCTGTTAAAGTGAGTAGCTTTCTCGGGACCAATACGTCCTCCTTTGGCCTTACAAATCAACTTGGGGGATTCTGCCTGCTGCATCTCCTCGAGACGAGTGCGGTCCATCCCTGGAGAACCGGTGAGGGTCACCTGTACCTCACCTTCTGGGCTGCCTTCGCCCTCCACTCGCTCTCCGGGTTCCATGACGAGGTGATCATTCCCAGGCCGGCGGACGTCTCCTCGTCGGCCTTATCAGATCCACGTCCTCCTCGTCCTTCGCACTGCCTCGGAATTACAGCACAGACAGGGAACGCCTCCATGGCGATTCCTTTCTCGTCCCCACAGGCGTCGAACACTTCGCCTTTCTTCTCTAGTGCTCCAAGCACTCCTCGTCCTTCACGAGGTTCGGTAGGACACGTCCTCCACATGCGTCATTTCCCAAAATGACCTGTGCCTCCCTCGTGGGCATCGTCGCACAGACCCCCACTACTAGGGTTTGGCATCCATAAACCGAACTCAGGGTTACCTGGTGTAGGGGCATCTGCACTGGGCCTCCCACAGTGGTCACACTTGCCTCACCTACACAGGTATTCTCGTGACACTCAGGGAAAAGGGTTCTGCTCACCAGGGTAAATTCCGCCCCAGTATCTCTCAGCATCATTACCGGGATGGGGTCTGCGTCCCCCACCCTTACAGTTCCCTCACGCACGAATGGGTTAGCCTCCTTCTTCCTACGTACGGGTCCATCCCGCACTCCTTCGGCTAACTGGTCCTCTACCCGCACAAAAGCAACGTAACCCCGCTGCTTAGGACGTCTGCATTCGCGCGCCATGTGTCCTATTAACCCGCAGTTGAAACAACGGATCCTTCTTCTTCCGCGGACTCCTCTTGCGCCTTCCAAAGACTCATGCTCAGCATCTCCGGCCGTGACGATAACAAGATCTCTTGAGCTCTCCCTCGGTGACTTCTTCGGCGGTTCCACAGCACTCTTCTGTCCTCTGCTGTCTCCATTCGAGGGGTAGGACTTGGGAGAACTCGGTCCTGTCCTCCATCCGTCCGACCTTCTATTACTTCTCCCATAGCTAGAGAATACGGGCGGTCGGTGCTGTCCCTCTCGACGTGGACGTAAAGCTTCTTCTAGCATGTCTGCTCGATCGGCCGCGGCTCTCAGGTCCTTGATGTCCGCCTCCTTTACTCTCACCCTAATCTCGGGAGAGAGCACGGACATAAACTTTTCCATGACCATCAGCCCCTTGATGTCTTCAGCCGATCTTGCTCCTTCTGACTCCAGCCATTTCACGAATTTCCTTTCCATGTCCCTCGCCGTCTCCGCATACGATTTTCCTGGCGATCGGGTACATTCTCTGAACCTTTTCCTATAGCACTCCGGCGTCAGCTTGAACGAATGGAGCACGGCCCGTTTTACTGCATCATAGTTGGTACACTCCTGGAGATCGAGCATGTTGTAAGCTTCACGAGCTTCACCAGTGAGCCTTCCTTGAACTAGC
Source organism: Procambarus virginalis (assembly GCA_020271785.1). Classification (NCBI taxonomy): domain Eukaryota; kingdom Metazoa; phylum Arthropoda; class Malacostraca; order Decapoda; family Cambaridae; genus Procambarus; species Procambarus virginalis. The sequence continues at coordinate 10,134,071 of WNGS01166226.1, read as the reverse complement.
TCCGCCCACTCTGCCCTCGGCCACTTCTTCAACGTAGCGACCCTTTCGAAGTGCTCGAAGAAGCCCTCAGCCTCATTAGGCACGAAGACGGGCAAATCCCTCTCTCTCACTCGGCGGTCTTCCTGCTGTTGTGGTGGGGCAGTTGGAACTAGTCCTAGCTCAGCTCGCTTCAGCTCAATCTCCTTGTTCGCTTCAACCTCCTGCAGCTTCGTCCTAGCTTCTATTTCGCGCTCCTTCAGCTGTGCCTCTCGTTCTTCTCGTTGCTGCTGTGCCTCTCGTTCTTCTCTACGCTGCTGTGCTTCTGCCTCTCGTTCTTCTCGTTGCTGCTGTGCCTCTCGTTCTTCTCTTTGCTGCTGTGCCTCTCGTTCTTCTCTTTGCTGCTGTGCCTCTCGTTCTTCTCGCGCAGCTGTGCTTCTTCGCGCTTCAGCTGTGCTTCTCTCTCTGCTTCCTCGCGCCTCAGCTGTGCTTCTTCTCTGCTTCCTCGCGCCTCAGCTGTGCTCTCT
>WNGS01166226.1:10112670-10131256 GCA_020271785.1 Procambarus virginalis | reverse complement strand
TTCTCTCTACTGCCTTGTTCTCTCCACTGCCTTGTTCTCTCTACTGCTTGTTCTCTCTACTGCCTCGGTCTCTCTACTGCCTCGCTCTCTCTACTGCCTTGTTCTCTCTACTGCCTTGTTCTCTCTACTGCCTTGTTCTCTCTACTGCCCGCTCTCTCTACTGCCTTGTTCTCTCTACTGCCTTGTTCTCTCTACTGCCACGCTCTCTCTACTGCCACGCTCTCTCTACTGCCTTGTTCTCTCTACTGCCTTGTTCTCTCTACTGCCTTGTTCTCTCTACTGCCTTGTTCTCTCTACTGCCTTGTCTCTCTACTGCCTTGTTCTGTCTACTGCCTTGTTCTCTCTACTGCCACGTTCTCTCTACTGCCTTGTTCTCTCTACTGCCTTGTTCTCTCTACTGCCTTGTTCTCTCTACTGCCTTGTTCTCTCTACTGCCTTGTTCTCTCTACTGCCTTGTTCTCTCTACTGCCTTGTTCTGTTACTGCCTTGTTCTCTCTATACTGCCACGTTCTCTCTACTGCCTTGTTCTCTCTACTGCCTTGTCTCTCTACTGCCTTGTTCTCTCTACTGCCTTGTTCTCTCTACTGCCTTGTTCTCTCTACTGCCTTGTTCTCTCTACTGCCTTGTTCTCTCTACTGCCTTGTTCTCTCTACTGCCACGCTCTCTCTACTGCCTCGTTCTCTCTACTTCCTTGTTCTCTCTACTGCCACGCTCTCTCTACTGCCTTGTTCTCTCTACTGCCACGCTCTCTCTACTGCCTTGTTCTCTCTACTGCCACGCTCTCTCTACTGCCTTGTTCTCTCTACTGCCACGCTCTCTCTACTGCCTTGTTCTCTCTACTGCCACGCTCTCTCTACTGCCTTGTTCTCTCTACTGCCACGTTCTCTCTACTGCCACGTTTCTCTCTTGCCTTGTTCTCTCTACTGCCACGTTCTCTCTACTGCCTTGTTCTCTCTACTGCCTTGTTCTCTCTACTGCCTTGTTCTCTCTACTGCCTTGTTCTCTCTACTGCCACGTTCTCTCTACTGCCTGTTCTCTCTACTGCCTTGTTCTCTCTACTGCCACGTTCTCTCTACTGCCACGTTCTCTCTACTGCCTTGTTCTCTCTACTGCCTTGTTCTCTCTACTGCCTTGTTCTCTCTCCTGCCTTGTTCTCTCTACTGCCTGTTTCTCTCTACTGCCACGCTCTCTCTACTGCCTTGTTCTCTCTACTGCCTCGTCTCTCTACTTCCTTGTTCTCTCTACTGCCACGTTCTCTCTACTGCCACGTTCTCTCTACTGCCTTGTTCTCTCTACTGCCTTTTTCTCTCTACTGCCTTGTTCTCTCTACTGCCTTGTTCTCTCTACTGCCTTGTTCTCTCTACTGCCTTGTTCTCTCTACTGCCTTGTTCTCTCTACTGCCTTGTTCTCTCTACTGCCACACTCTCTCTACTGCCTTGTTCTCTCTACTGCCTTGTTCTCTCTACTGCCTTGTTCTCTCTACTGCCTTGTTCTCTCTACTGCCTTGTTCTCTCTACTGCCTTGTTCTCTCTACTGCCTTGTTCTCTCTACTGCCTTGTTCTCTCTACTGCCTTGTTCTCTCTACTGCCACACTCTCTCTACTGCCTTTTTCTCTCTACTGCCTTGTTCTCTCTACTGCCTTGTTCTCTCTACTGCCTTGTTCTCTCTACTGCCTTGTTCTCTCTACTGCCTTGTTCTCTCTACTGCCTTGTTCTCTCTACTGCCTTGTTCTCTCTACTGCCTTGTTCTCTCTACTGCCACACTCTCTCTACTGCCTTGTTCTCTCTACTGCCTTGTTCTCTCTACTGCCTTGTTCTCTCTACTGCCACACTCTCTCTACTGCCACACTCTCTCTACTGCCTTGTTCTCTCTACTGCCTGTTCTCTCTACTGCCTTGTTCTCTCTACTGCCTCGCTCTCTCTACTGCCTTGTTCTCTCTACTGCCTTGTTCTCTCTACTGCCTTGTTCTCTCTACTGCCACGCTCTCTCTACTGCCTTGTTCTCTCTACTGCCTTGTTCTCTCTACTGCCTTGTTCTCTCTACTGCCTCGCTCTCTCTACTGCCTTGTCTCTCTACTGCCTTGTTCTCTCTACTGCCTTGTTCTCTCTACTGCCTTGTTCTCTCTACTGCCACGCTCTCTCTACTGCCTTGTTCTCTCTACTGCCTGTTCTCTCTACTGCCTTGTTCTCTCTACTGCCTTGTTCTCTCTACTGCCTCGTTCTCTCTACTGCCTCGTTCTCTCTACTGCCTTGTTCTCTCTACTGCCACGCTCTCTCTACTGCCTTGTTCTCTCTACTGCCTCACTTTCCGCCATAGTGAAGAGTAGAGGTGCCATAGTGAAGAGTACAGGTGCCATAGTCAAGAGTAGAGGTGCCATAGTCAAGAGTAGAGGTGCCATAGTCAAGAGTAGAGGTGCCATAGTCAAGAGTAGAGGTGCCATAGTCAAGAGTAGAGGTGCCATAGTCAAGAGTAGAGGTGCCATAGTCAAGAGTAGAGGTGCCATAGTCAAGAGTAAAGGTGCCATAGTCAAGAGTACAGGTGCCATAGTCAAGAGTACAGGTGCCATAGTGAAGAGTAGATGTGCCATAGTGAAGAGTAAAGGTGCCATAGTGAAGAGTAAAGGTGCCATAGTGAAGAGTAAAGGTGCCATATTGAAGAGTAGAGGTGCCATAGTGAAGAGTAAAGGTGCCATAGTGAAGAGTAGAGGTGCCATAATGAAGAGCAGAGGTGCCATAGTGAAGAGTAGAGGTGCCATAGTGAAGAGTAAAGATGCATAGTGAAGAGTAAAGGTGCCATAGTGAAGAGTAAAGGTGCCATAGTGAAGAGTAGAGGTGCCATAGTGAAGAGTAAAGGTGCCATAGTGAAGAGTAGAGGTGCCATAATGAAGAGTAGAGGTGCCATAGTGAAGAGTAAAGGTGCCATAGTGAAGAGTAGAGGTGCCATAGTTAAGAGTAAAGGTGCCATAGTGAAGAGTATAGGTGCCATAGTGAAGAGTAAAGGTGCCATAGTGAAGAGTACAGGTGCCATAGTGAGAGTACAGGTGCCATAGTGAGAGTAGAGGGCCATAATGAAGAGTAGAGGTGCCATAGTGAAGAGTAGAGGTGCCATAGTGAAGAGTTGAGGCGCCATAGTGAAGAGTAAAGGTGCCATAGTGAAGAGTAGAGGTGCCATAGTGAAGAGTAAAGGTGCCATAGTGAAGAGTAAAAGTGCCATAGTGAAGAGTAAAGGTGCCATACTCAAGAGTAAAGGTGCCATAGTGAAGAGTAGAGGTGCCATAGTGAAGAGTAGAGGTGCAATAATGAAGAGTGAGGTGCCATAGTGAAGAGTAGAGGTGCCATAGTGAAGAGTACAGGTGCCATAGTGAAGAGTAGAGGTGCAATAATGAAGAGTAGAGGTGCCATAGTGAAGAGTAGAGGTGCCATAGTGAAGAGTAGAGGCGCCATAGTGAAGAGTAGAGGTGCCATAGTGAAGAGTAAAGGTGCCTAGTGAAGAGTAGAGGTGCCATAATGAAGAGTAGAGGTGCCATAGTGAAGAGTAGAGGTGCCATAGTGAAGAGTAGAGGCGCCATAGTGAAGAGTAGAGGTGCCATAGTCAAGAGTACAGGTGCCATAGTGAAGAGTAGAGGTGCCATAATGAAGAGTAGAGGTGCCATAGTGAAGAGTACAGGTGCCATAGTGAAGAGTAGAGGTGCCATAGTGAAGAGTAAAGGTGCCGTAGTGAAGAGTAAAGGTGGCATAGTGAAGAGTAGAGGTGCCATAGTCAAGAGTAGAGGTGCCATAGTGAAGAGTAAAGGTGCCATAGTGAAGAGTACAGGTGCCATAGTGAAGAGTAGAGGTGCCATAGTGAAGAGTAGAGGTGCCATAGTGAAGAGTAAGGTGCCATAGTGAAGAGTAGAGGTGCCATAGTGAAGAGTACAGTGCCATAGTGAAGGGTAAAGGTGCCATAGTGAAGAGTAAAGGTGCCATATCAAGAGTAAAGGTGCCGTAGTGAAGAGTAAAGGTGCCATATGAAGAGAAAGGTGCCATAGTGAAGAGTAAAGGTGCCATAGTGAAGAGTAAAGGTGCCATACTCAAGAGTACAGGTGCCATAGTGAAGAGTAGGGTGCCATAGTGAAGAGTACAGGTGCCATAGTGAAGAGTAGAGGTGCCATAGTGAAGGGTAGAGGCGCCATAGTGAAGAGTAGAGGTGCCATAGTGAAGAGTAGAGGTGCCATAGTGAAGTGTCTGACCAACCAGGCTGTAGTGGATATGTGGGCCTGCGGGCAGCTGCAAGCAACAGCCTGACGGACCTAGTTATCACCAGACAAGCCTGGCCTCAGGCCGGGTTTGGGGGAGTATACGAGAACCCTTGAAACCAATTTCAGGTAATGAATGGATTATAGATGTTTCAATGCCTCAGTGGTGAACAAATGGAATGCAGTGAGGAATGAAGGACCTGATGGGGACTAATAGGGTCGGAATGCAGTGCGCCAGGTTCGGGGCCCAAGAGCTCAAGGACTGGATGTATGTTTTGGGGGAATAAGTGCCTCTGTCCTGGGTTTGTGGGGCGGGGCGGGGCGGGGCGGGGCGGGGAGGGGCGGGGCGGGGCGGGTAACGGTCAACAGGTGAAGCCCACCCCCGCCCACCCCACACAACCCGTTACTTCAGACATTATCAGATTTTGGGCAGTTGTGGTGGAGGCTGACTCCTGCATGTGGTCTCCTCACATCCTCTCCTCCTCTCCTCTCTGTCTCTCTCTCTCTTTCCTTCTCTCTCTCTCTTTCTCTCTCTCTCTCTCCTCTCTCTCTCTCTCTCTCTCTCTCTCTCTCTCTCTCTCTCCTCCTCTCTCTCTCTCTCTCTCTCTCTCTATATATATACACTTCCACTACCACATAAACGGTCGACGTCTCCTCCACTCTACACATAAACGGTCGACGTCTCCTCCACTCTACACATAAACGGTCGACGTCTCCTCCACTCTACACATAAACGGTCGACGTCTCCTCCACTCTACACATAAACGGTCGACGTCTCCTCCACTCTACACATAAACGGTCGACGTCTCCTCCACTCTACACATAAACGGTCGACGTCTCCTTCACTCTACACATAAACGGTCGACGTCTCCTCCACTCTACACATAAACGGTCGACGTCTCCTCCACTCTACACATAAACGGTCGACGTCTCCTCCACTCTACACATAAACGGTCGACGTCTCCTTCACTCTACACGAAATGATTGTGTTAAAAAAAATATAATTGCGAATGATGTAATGGTTGAGTGTTGAGAATAGTTGAGTTGAGTGTAAGGTCAGACACACTAGGCGCTGCTAGTGGGGGTCGCTTTCTCCTCAGACTTGTGGACCTGGATCCGGATTCTCCAGGATTCGTTCGTGGATCTATCCTCCCTCCAACTAAGATCGTTGTACATAATGACGTTAGCAGCATCTGTGTACACAATAACCTTGAAGACCTTCGTTGATCTTCACTTAACATTCCTCCAAGAATTGAACACGTCTCAGGGATGTGTGTTATTTTCTGTTATGTTTCTTAGATTTTGAGTCTTGCGTTGCTTCACCCGCCAAACCTCGAGTTATTTTCACAGAGTTATTTTCTCCCATACCTATGGATTATATTTCTTGTGCGTTGAATTATTTCTGTCCACTATGGCCCCCCCCCCCCCCTCCCTCCCTCTGTGTTTGTAAATCTTGGTATCGTGCTTTGAATATTTTCTTGCTATGCATTTGCTTTTTCTTGTTTTTTCCATGTTTTTTTTTCTATCATTTTTTCCACACACTACATTTTGCCCAAGCTTTGGCTTATTTTTCTGGAATTATTTTTTTCCCCAATGCCCGCCAGATTATGTTCCCGGTGCCGTGATTTCCTGCCATGTCTTGGGTTATTTGTCTGTCTCTTAGATTATTCTCTCCGTGCTTGAAATGTTCTCAGGTGTTGGGTCCTGACTTCCTGGCGTCTCTTGTTTCGCCAAAACCTGGAAAACCTGGTTTCTTGAACAACTTTTACCTGTACTGTTATTCCCGTTTTTTAATGATTTATTGTTTCTTAAGTTATTTGATGGGTGTATAATCATGTCTTGTGAGATTTTTTGCGTTTTGCTAAAATTTTCCTCAACATTTGTTTGGTTAAGTTTATTCTATATTCAAAGTTTATTATCTTATGTTAATGCTCTAGTGTTTATAACCTTATGTAACCAAGTATAAAGTTTACTCTCTCTTATTCTATTAAATTTACTCCCTATAATTTACCCCAAAACTTTACTCCCTTAACTATGTTCCTTGATATTTACTCACTAAAAATAATTACTTTAACTTAGGTCTTAAAGGTCTTGACATAAGCCATTTTGCTCACTAACCTGAGGTTCAGGGTAATGTTCAGCCCTTCCCCCTGGGGGCTGACCCCAGCCTTCCTCCTGGGGGCTGACCCCAGCCCTTCCCCCTGGGGGCTGACCCCAGCCCTTCCCCTGGGGGCTGACCCAGCCCTTCCTCCTGGGGGCTGACCCCAGCCCTTCCCCCTGGGGGCTGACCCCAGCCTTCCTCCTAGGGGCTGACCCAGCCTTCCTCCTAGGGGCTGACCCCAGCCCTTCCTCCTAGGGGCTGACCCCAGCCCTTCCTCCTAGGGGCTGACCCCAGCCCTTCCTCCTAGGGGCTGACCCCAGCCCTTCCTCCTAGGGGCTGACCCCAGCCCTTCCTCCTGGGGCTGACCCCAGCCCTTCCTCCTGGGTGCTGACCCCAGCCTTCCTCCTGGGTGCTGACCCCAGCCCTTCCTCCTGGGTGCTGACCCCAGCCCTTCCTCCTGGGTGCTGACCCCAGCCCTTCCTCCTGGGTGCTGACCCCAGCCCTTCCTCCTGGGTGCTGACCCCAGCCCTTCCTCCTAGGGGCTGACCCCAGCCCTTCCTCCTGGGTGCTGACCCCAGCCCTCCTCCTGGGTGCTGACCCCAGCCCTTCCTCCTGGGTGCTGACCCCAGCCCTTCCTCCTGGGTGCTGACCCCAGCCCTTCCTCCTGGGTGCTGACCCCAGCCCTTCCTCCTAGGGGCTGACCCCAGCCCTTCCTCCTGGGTGCTGACCCCAGCCCTTCCTCCTAGGGGCTGACCCCAGCCCTTCCTCCTGGGTGCTGACCCCAGCCCTTCCTCCTGGGTGCTGACCCCAGCCCTTCCTCTGGGGGCTGACCCCAGCCCTTCCTCCTGGGTGCTGACCCAGGCCTTCCTCCTGGGTGCTGACCCCAGCCCTTCCTCCTGGGGGCTGACCCCAGCCCTTCCTCCTGGGTGCTGACCCCAGCCCTTCCTCCTGGGTGCTGACCCCAGCCCTTCCTCCTGGGGGGCTGACCCCAGCCCTTCCTCCTGGGGGCTGACCCTAGCCCTTCCTCCTGGGTGCTGACCCCAGCCCTTCCTCCTGGGTGCTGACCCCAGCCCTTCCTCCTGGGGGGCTGACCCCAGCCTTCCTCCTGGGTGCTGACCCCAGCCCTTCCTCCTAGGGGCTGACCCCAGCCCTTCCTCCTGGGGGCTGACCCCAGCCCTTCCTCCTGGGTGCTGACCCCAGCCTTCCTCCTGGGTGCTGACCCCGGCCCTTCCTCCTAGGGGCTGACCCCAGCCCTTCCTCCTGGGGGCTGACCCCAGCCCTCCTCCTAGGGGCTGACCCCAGCCCTTCCTCCTGGGTGCTGACCCCAGCCCTTCCTCCTAGGGGCTGACCCCAGCCCTTCCTCCTGGGTGCTGACCCCAGCCCTTCCTCCTGGGGTGCTGACCCCAGCCCTTCCTCCTGGGTGCTGACCCCAGCCCTTCCTCCTAGGGGCTGACCCCAGCCCTTCCTCCTGGGGGGCTGACCCCAGCCCTTCCTCCTGGGGGGCTGACCCCAGCCTTCCTCCTGGGTGCTGACCCCAGCCCTTCCTCCTAGGGGCTGACCCCAGCCCTTCCTCCTGGGTGCTGACCCCAGCCCTTCCTCCTAGGGCTGACCCCAGCCCTTCCTCCTGGGGGCTGACCCCAGCCCTTCCTCCTGGGGGCTGACCCCAGCCCTTCCTCCTGGGGGGCTGACCCCAGCCCTTCCTCCTGGGTGCTGACCCCAGCCCTTCCTCCTGGGTGCTGACCCCAGCCCTTCCTCCTGGGTGCTGACCCCAGCCCTTCCTCCTGGGGGGCTGACCCCAGCCCTTCCTCCTAGGGGCTGACCCCAGCCCTTCCTCCTGGGGGCTGACCCAGCCCTTCCTCCTGGGTGCTGACCCCAGCCCTTCCTCCTAGGGGCTGACCCCAGCCCTTCCTCCTGGGGTGCTGACCCCAGCCCTTCCTCCTGGGTGCTGACCCCAGCCCTTCCTCCTAGGGGCTGACCCCAGCCCTTCCTCCTGGGGCTGACCCAGGCCTTCCTCCTGGGGGGCTGACCCCAGCCCTTCCTCCTGGGGGTGACCCCAGGCCTTCCTCCTGGGGGGCTGACCCCAGCCCTTCCTCCTGGGGGCTGACCCCAGCCTTCCTCCTGGGGGGCTGACCCAGGCCTTCCTCCTGGGGTGTCCTCTCACTAACCATATCATTGCACGTTGCAAAGTGAACGGTTGCCGCCAAAAATGTTGACGTTTTGTACTATTTATGTTGTAAAAGCCACGAACAAACAAGCCAAATCCCAGACTTAAACATTCCTAGGCTTAGAATAGTACATATATGTACTATATTAGGCCTATGATGTATATTAGGCCTAGAACTGTGTGGACAAGTTATGTTAGTTTGTATTTAGTTAGTTTTCACAATTTTAATGTGTCATTTGGGCTAATTCAATAATACAAAACGTGAACGCTTTGGGTCAAACAGTCCATTTTTGTACGTTTGAGTAAATAGTTGTTTTAATTACTAGGATAATGGGTAATTACTGTTATTTTATTAACGGTGTCCGGTCCTGCACTAACCAACTAACCCTTCTAACTCCACCGTCCTTCAGATTGAGTTCAAAGAAACTTCAACTAGCCTTCCGGGGCCCATCCCGCCTATCCTCTCGGCGGGCTCAACTAACCTGCCTTCAGGGCAAGCCACCCTCAGTTCCCTCCTGGCTGACCTCTCCGCCGGGTCAGCCTTCTTCCCCCGCTCGGCCACGCTGGGGCGGGAGGTCAAGGGCGCGAGTGTGGCCGAGGGCACTCGCTCGGCCAGGGGCAGCACGCTACCCAGGTCACGCCCACCCACCTTCTTGGACCACAGGCCGCCCCCCGCCCCCACCAGGCCTCGTCCACACTCGGTAGGCCGATGGCTGCTGGACTCACAGACTGCTTCATGGGACAGTAGACTGGGACTCGGGGATTTATAGACTGTATGTCTGGTTTATCTATGTAGTTTAGATTGAGGTAAACCAGTTGTTTAATTGATTTTTTGGCTATAGTTTACTGAGTAATTGTTGCAGAGTCGTAGGTTGTGTAGTAGTTGATGATCAAACAGTAGACTTGTAAATTGGTTAATGGAAGAGTGTTAGACTGGTCGACTGTCTTAGATTACAACCTTGTAGAGTGGTATAGCAGACTGGTCGACTGTCTTAGATTTACAACCTTGTAGATGGTGTATAGCAGACTGGTCGACTGTCTTAGATTTACAACCTTGTAGATGGTGGTATAGCAGACTGGTCGACTGTCTTAGATTTACAACCCTGTAGATGTGGTATAGCAGACTGGTCGACTGTCTTAGATTTACAACCCTGTAGATGTGGTATAGCAGACTGGTCGACTGTCTTAGATTTACAAACTAGTAAATAGTATTGGCCGACTGTGTTATTGAGACTTTGTTAAATTTTCTTCATCTACATTTTCCTTAAAGCCTTGTAGAGTAGTTTGTAGTTCTAACATTAACTTTCGTTAAATATTAACATCCAGTAGTGCAATAAATTATTTAGATAGCATTATTTCCAACAGTAAATGTTACTTAATACTAATGCTGCATAACTGCTACTTATGGTTACTTTAGCGACTTCACTAAGTTTATTGTTGGCTCCATACCTTAATCCCCAACCGTCCACCAAGTGGTTGGGCACCATTCCTTTCCCCCGTCCCATCCCAAATCCTTATCCTGACCCCTTCTCAAGTGATATATAGTCGTAATGGCTTAGCGCTTTCCCCTGACAAGTCCCTCCCTCCATTCATACCTTAAATATATCCTCTAAATATCGGTGTGACGACGTTTCGGTCCATCCCGACTTGGTAAGGGTTTAATTAACATAGACCAAAACGTCGCCACTTCCGTTTTCTATGTGTGTTTGGGGGGGACGTGTAGAGATGTGTGTTTCAGCCAGGGGCCAGATTCACGAAGCAGTTACGCAAGCACTTACGAACGTGTACATCTTTCCTCAATCTTTGACGGCTTTGGTTACATTTATTAAACAGTTTACAAGCATGAAAACTTCTCAGTCAACTGTTGTGATTGTTATAAACAGCCTCCTGGTGCTTCGGAGCTCATTAACTGTTTAGTAATTGTAAACAAAGCCGCCAACGATTGAGGAAAGATGGATAGGTTCGTAAGTGCTTGCGTAACTGCTTCGTGAATCTGGCACCTGGTTCGTAAGTGCTTGCGTAACTGCTTCGTGAATCTGGCACCTGGTTCGTAAGTGCTTGCGTAACTGCTTCGTGAATCTGGCCCCCCTGGTTCCCTGAGTGTAACGCTGAATCTTCAATCTAATTGGCACTGGCAACTTATGTTTAATAGCCTATCCAATGAGATTTGATCATTTGTTGTGTTTCGCTGCTGATGGGATTAGATTGTCACTTGATTTCATGTCGAGCCTCCGGCATGGTTTCTGGCTCCACCCTGGCGAGACCCTGTAACACCTGGTGTGTCACGGTCTCGTTACAGTGACAAGATCCTGTAACACCTGGTGTGTCACGGTCTCGTTACAGTGACAATATCCTGTAACACCTGGTGTGTCACGGTCTCGTTACAGTGACAAGATTCTGTAACACCTGGTGTGTCACGGTCTCGTTACAGTGACAATATCCTGTAACACCTGGTGTTTCACGGTCTCGTTACAGTGACAAGATCCTGTAACACTGGGTGTGTCACGGTCTCGTTACAGTGACAAGATCCTGTAACACCTGGTGTGTCACGGTCTCGTTACAGTGACAAGATCCTGTAACACCTGGTGTGTCACGGGGCCTCGTTACAGTGACAAGATCCAGCTGGAGTACAGTGAGGAGGAACCAGGAAATGAATATAACCTAGCCTGAAGCACCGTAATATAATGACTGGTGTTCATTTAGTGTCTTGGATGGAGCAGGTGTGGACACACCTGTACAAGGACCCATGTACACCTGGACACACCTGTACAAGGACCCATGTACACCTGGACACACTGTACAAGGACCCATGTACACCTGGACACACCTGTACAAGGACCCATGTACACCTATACACACCTGTACAAGGACCCATGTACACCTGGACACACCTGTACAAGGTCCCATGTAAGACTTTGGGATCAATAGTGTGGTGAAGGAGTAAGGTGACGAGCTAGTGTTGATGTGGTGTGGGTGTTGTTCCAGCAGACTGTGGGTGTTGGCGCTGGGGAGGAGAGGGACCAGCTGCTGCCAGAGGACTCCTACCTTCACTACCTCGATGGTATAGACAACCCCGCTCTTGTCCACGACGCTCACATGGTGGGTCTATGCCTTAGTAATAGTAATAATAATAATAATTCACAGAGTAGACACACTAACGTGAGTACATCAATGAGAAAAATCGAAGAAGCTGTAATAAGGATTCGAACCCTGGGAATACCAAGTGCATAGATTCGAATCGTCACACACAGCTCCTACGGATCTTCTCAATAAAAACAATAATAATAATTATTTCCCTACAAGTCCATCATAGGACTTTTAAATGTCCTTTAAGTCTATCAGTTGAGCATCCTAGTTCCAAATTATAACTTATGGAATATATTTTAAATATTAAAGGAATGTAATTTGAGTTTACATATGTCTGACTTCTGTACTGCAACGGAGTATACATATTGTTGTTTGTATTGTGGGAATAATGCCGCGAGGGAAATTATCAGCTGTAACGTGAAATTTGTTTTCAGCCTAGTTACCGAGCACCTGGAGGAGGGGTGCAGGGGGCCCACCAGGGTATCCCAGGGAGTGTACAGGGGCCCACCAGGGTATCCCAGGGAGTGTACAGGGGCCCACCAGGGTATCCAGGGAGTGTACAGGGGGCCCACCAGGCTATCCCGCCGGAGGGCACGCTGGCGGGGGTCCTGCCTCCACCCTACGACTCTCCCTTCCTCTCTCGCGCCACGTACCGGCCTTCGTCTCTACAGCAGCAACATCAAGCTGCGTCCCAGCAGCTCCCACCCCCCTCTCACCTCCACCCAGCCACCTCCCAGCATCATCCAGCCACCTCCCCAGCACCACCCAGCCACCTCCCAGCACCACCCAGCCACCTCCCAGCATCACCAGCCACCTCCCAGCACCACCCAGCCACCTCCCAGCATCACCCAGCCACCTCCCAGCACCACCCAGCCACCTCCCAGCACCACCCAGCCACCTCCCAGCACCACCCAGCCACCGCCCAGCAAGCAGCCTTCACCAGAGAGACGTGGATGCGTGGCTCACAGGGGCAGTTTGCGGTAAGATAATCTCTATATATTTACATCTTCATCATATATTATTTATATATATTGTCGGGGTTTCACGGGTTCTCGTTAGAGAAGGGTAAAGCAACAGTAGACTGGATCTCCATTCCAGGCGGTTGCTCCAACAATAACCCTTACTCACCGTCGTTCGGCGGGTCTTCCTCGATCCTCTAGGCTCCACTGCTGGCCTCGGAGAGTAACCCCAGTCGGTCTTACAACCGGCCTTTAAATTGTAAGATGAGTGGGGGCACAGATCGTTCCCTCAATCTGTGGCCGCCCCGACACCGAACTCTTACACAGCCTTCAAGGTCGCCAACTGTTTTTTTTTAGATGTCCAGTAACACTGCAGTGGTCAGGTGTAATTGTGGCAAGAGCAAATTCCAGTAATATAGTATCAGGCAGGTCACTCTACTTTACATCATTACACGGTCACAAGATAAATGGAGGGGATGATATCAAACACCAAAGAGTTTGGTATTTTACTTAAAAGACAACGAGAAATATATATACATCAATGTATCAGGATTAATATAAGACAATTGCTCCATTCATAGCATAATATTCTAGAGTGCACCGATATGGTAACATCGGCACGTGTCACCTGTCAGAATGTCAACTGACCGGGCCCCTCGCGATCGTGGGAACAGACTAGTACTGTTTCTAATTCTGTCACGATCCTCGTTTATTTAACTTTTCCAAAACACTATTCAACAATCACATGGCTTACTTATGATTTCACTGGCCTCACGATCAACATCTTATTCACAATACTCTCACAGTGACTTTCCACCGTACCAAAAGATACTATTCTTAATAATATTTACTGTGAATGCACTCACTTGATCACTGAACTTTTCTTTATATCTATACTTTCTCTCACAGAGATATCACTGGCAATCACTTCACGTATATGATATTATCAGTACACAGGCATGTCATATATAAATCAGTAATCAAATTTCCGGCATATATATATATACATCATGAAGATCAATACACAGGCATTTATATTAATAGATTATAGAGATCAATACACAGGATATATCGATAGATTATAGAGATCAACACACGGGCTTATATCAATAGATTATAGAGATCAATCCACAGGCACTTATATCAATAGATTATAGAGATCAATCCACAGGCATTTATATCAATAGATTATAGAGATCAACACACCAATATCTGGTTTACCACCAATATATATAATATAATACTCACTGGAGATTAATAATAGTCACAGTAAATTCTCTGATGAATCTTGGTGCTTGCACACACCCACACACATATATATATATATATATATATATATATATATATATATATATATATATATATATATATAATATATATATATATATATATATATGTAAACTGATACTGTGAGCGCTCTGGGCAGGCTCACCGCACACTGTGCTCTCTGTGACTTAAACTCAGGTGAGACTTGCTCACGACATATAAATATCCTGACAAGAATATATATATAGCTAACTAAAGGGAAATGGGAGGGTAACTGTAAACACCTACTTCACCTATCCTAGGATGACAGTTGGGTTGTAGCTCCTGGTCCAGGCTCTCGCCTCGTTCACCATCCAGAAACACAAGCCCAACCTTAGGATGTCGCGTCTCGCCGCTTCTGTACACAGCAGGTCCGTGCTCCTTCCTCTACAGTATGTCGCAGGGTTGAAGTCGGTCTCCTGGCCGTCAACTTTCCTCCAACTACGGCAGCAGCCTACGTCTCGGCGGTCGTCGTACGGTTCCCAATTAGTCTGTCACTGTACTCCCAGAGGAACTGCTCTCACCACTACGAAGTCACTGTGAAGTTATCAGCCGTACCAGACGATGCTGCTTAAACTCACACGCACAGCACCCGACTTCAGAGCACTTGAAGCTCACAACACTGTCAATTCCCTCGTCGTCTAGATATATCGCTAGGTATTTGGGAAGACTTCTCGACGTGATTGCATCCAACTGTTGACTCGTAGGGTTCCATGAAGGTGGGGTTATGTCAAACTTGACAGGATCGTCGATCACACGTTCAACCTGGTTGACAAGGCTGTCAACCCGGTTCACTCAGGTGGGTGGCCCGGCCACTAAGTGTCTCTNTCTACTGCCTCGCTCTCTCTACTGCCTCGCTCTCTCTACTGCCTCGCTCTCTCTACTGCCTCGCTCTCTCTACTGCCTCGGTCTCTCTACTGCCTCGCTCTCTCTACTGCCTCGCTCTCTCTACTGCCTCGCTCTCTCTACTGCCTTGTTCTCTCTACTGCCTCGCTCTCTCTACTGCCTCGCTCTCTCTACTGCCTTGTTCTCTCTACTGCCTCGCGCTCTCTACTGCCTTGTTCTCTCTACTGCCTTGTTCTCTCTACTGCCTCTCTCTCTCTACTGCCTCGCTCTCTCTACTGCCTTGTTCTCTCTACTGCCTCGCTCTCTCTACTGCCTCTGTCTCTCTACTGCCTTGTTCTCTCTACTGCCTCGCTCTCTCTACTGCCTCGCTCTCTCTACTGCCTCGCTCTCTCTACTGCCTTGTTCTCTCTACTGCCTCGCTCTCTCTACTGCCTCGGTCTCTCTACTGCCTTGTTCTCTCTACTGCCTTGTTCTCTCTACTGCCTCGCTCTCTCTACTGCCTTGTTCTCTCTACTGCCTTGTTCTCTCTACTGCCTCGCTCTCTCTACTGCCTCGCTCTCTCTACTGCCTTGTTCTCTCTACTGCCTTGTTCTCTCTACTGCCTTGTTCTCTCTACTGCCTTGTTCTCTCTACTGCCTCGCTCTCTCTACTGCCTCGCTCTCTCTACTGCCTCGCTCTCTCTACTGCCTCGCTCTCTCTACTGCCTTGTTCTCTCTACTGCCTTGTTCTCTCTACTGCCTTGTTCTCTCTACTGCCTCGCTCTCTCTACTGCCTTGTTCTCTCTACTGCCTTGTTCTCTCTACTGCCTCGCTCTCTCTACTGCCTCGCTCTCTCTACTGCCTCGCTCTCTCTACTGCCTTGTTCTCTCTACTGCCTTGTTCTCTCTACTGCCTCGCTCTCTCTACTGCCTCGCTCTCTCTACTGCCTTGTTCTCTCTACTGCCTTGTTCTCTCTACTGCCTTGTTCTCTCTACTGCCTCGCTCTCTCTACTGCCTCGCTCTCTCTACTGCCTTGTTCTCTCTACTGCCTTGTTCTCTCTACTGCCTCGCTCTCTCTACTGCCTCGCTCTCTCTACTGCCTCGCTCTCTCTACTGCCTTGTTCTCTCTACTGCCTCGTTCTCTCTACTGCCTCGCTCTCTCTACTGCCTTGTTCTCTCTACTGCCTTGTTCTCTCTACTGCCTCGCTCTCTCTACTGCCTCGCTCTCTCTACTGCCTCGCTCTCTCTACTGCCTCGCTCTCTCTACTGCCTTGTTCTCTCTACTGCCTCGCTCTCTCTACTGCCTCGCTCTCTCTACTGCCTTGTTCTCTCTACTGCCTTTTCTCTCTACTGCCTCGCTCTCTCTACTGCCTCGCTCTCTCTACTGCCTCGCTCTCTCTACTGCCTCGCTCTCTCTACTGCCTGTTCTCTCTACTGCCTCGTTCTCTCTACTGCCTCGCTCTCTCTACTGCCTCGCTCTCTCTACTGCCTCGCTCTCTCTACTGCCTCGCTCTCTCTACTGCCTTGTTCTCTCTACTGCCTCGTTCTCTCTACTGCCTCGTTCTCTCTACTGCCTTGTTCTCTCTACTGCCTCGCTCTCTCTACTGCCTTGTTCTCTCTACTGCCTTGTTCTCTCTACTGCCTCGCTCTCTCTACTGCCTCGCTCTCTCTACTGCCTTGTTCTCTCTCTACTGCCTCGCTCTCTCTACTGCCTTGTTCTCTCTACTGCCTTGTTCTCTCTACTGCCTCGCTCTCTCTACTGCCTCGCTCTCTCTACTGCCTCGCTCTCTCTACTGCCTCGCTCTCTCTACTGCCTCGCTCTCTCTACTGCCTCGCTCTCTCTACTGCCTCGCTCTCTCTACTGCCTTGTTCTCTCTACTGCCTCGTTCTCTCTACTGCCTCGCTCTCTCTACTGCCTCGCTCTCTCTACTGCCTCGCTCTCTCTACTGCCTCGCTCTCTCTACTGCCTTGTTCTCTCTACTGCCTTGTTCTCTCTACTGCCTTGTTCTCTCTACTGCCTCGCTCTCTCTACTGCCTTGTCTCTCTACTGCCTTGTTCTCTCTACTGCCTCGTTCTCTCTACTGCCTCGCTCTCTCTACTGCCTTGTTCTCTCTACTGCCTCGCTCTCTCTACTGCCTTGTTCTCTCTACTGCCTTGTTCTCTCTACTGCCTCGCTCTCTCTACTGCCTCGCTCTCTCTACTGCCTCGCTCTCTCTACTGCCTCGTTCTCTCTACTGCCTTGTTCTCTCTACTGCCTGTTCTCTCTACTGCCTCGCTCTCTCTACTGCCTCGCTCTCTCTACTGCCTTGTTCTCTCTACTGCCTCGTTCTCTCTACTGCCTCGCTCTCTCTACTGCCTCGTTCTCTCTACTGCCTCGTTCTCTCTACTGCCTTGTTCTCTCTACTGCCTCGCTCTCTCTACTGCCTCGCTCTCTCTACTGCCTTGTTCTCTCTACTGCCTCGTTCTCTCTACTGCCTCGCTCTCTCTACTGCCTTGTTCTCTCTACTGCCTCGCTCTCTCTACTGCCTCGCTCTCTCTACTGCCTTGTTCTCTCTACTGCCTTGTTCTCTCTACTGCCTTGTTCTCTCTACTGCCTTGTTCTCTCTACTGCCTCGCTCTCTCTACTGCCTCGCTCTCTCTACTGCCTCGCTCTCTCTACTGCCTCGCTCTCTCTACTGCCTGTTCTCTCTACTGCCTTGTTCTCTCTACTGCCTCGTTCTCTCTACTGCCTCGCTCTCTCTACTGCCTTGTTCTCTCTACTGCCTTGTTCTCTCTACTGCCTCGCTCTCTCTACTGCCTCGCTCTCTCTACTGCCTTGTTCTCTCTACTGCCTCGCTCTCTCTACTGCCTCGCTCTCTCTACTGCCTTGTTCTCTCTACTGCCTCGCTCTCTCTACTGCCTCGCTCTCTCTACTGCCTCGCTCTCTCTCTACTGCCTCGCTCTCTCTACTGCCTCGTTCTCTCTACTGCCTCGTTCTCTCTACTGCCTCGCTCTCTCTACTGCCTCGCTCTCTCTACTGCCTTGTTCTCTCTACTGCCTCGCTCTCTCTACTGCCTCGCTCTCTCTACTGCCTTGTTCTCTCTACTGCCTCGCTCTCTCTACTGCCTCGCTCTCTCTACTGCCTCGCTCTCTCTACTGCCTTGTTCTCTCTACTGCCTCGCTCTCTCTACTGCCTCGCTCTCTCTACTGCCTTGTTCTCTCTACTGCCTCGCTCTCTCTACTGCCTCGCTCTCTCTACTGCCTCGCTCTCTCTACTGCCTTGTTCTCTCTACTGCCTTGTTCTCTCTACTGCCTTGTTCTCTCTACTGCCTTGTTCTCTCTACTGCCTCGCTCTCTCTACTGCCTCGCTCTCTCTACTGCCTCGCTCTCTCTACTGCCTTGTTCTCTCTACTGCCTCGCTCTCTCTACTGCCTCGTTCTCTCTACTGCCTCGCTCTCTCTACTGCCTCGCTCTCTCTACTGCCTCGCTCTCTCTACTGCCTTGTTCTCTCTACTGCCTCGTTCTCTCTACTGCCTCGCTCTCTCTACTGCCTCGCTCTCTCTACTCTCTACTGCCTCGCTCTCTCTACTGCCTCGCTCTCTCTACTGCCTTGTTCTCTCTACTGCCTCGTCTCTCTACTGCCTCGCTCTCTCTACTGCCTCGCTCTCTCTACTGCCTTGTTCTCTCTACTGCCTCGCTCTCTCTACTGCCTCGCTCTCTCTACTGCCTCGCTCTCTCTACTGCCTTGTTCTCTCTACTGCCTCGCTCTCTCTACTGCCTCGCTCTCTCTACTGCCTCGCTCTCTCTACTGCCTTGTTCTCTCTACTGCCTCGCTCTCTCTACTGCCTCGCTCTCTCTACTGCCTTGTTCTCTCTACTGCCTGTTCTCTCTACTGCCTCGCTCTCTCTACTGCCTCGCTCTCTCTACTGCCTC
>WNGS01166226.1:10061205-10078971 GCA_020271785.1 Procambarus virginalis | reverse complement strand
ACATATTTCTAGTGCTACTGAGCTTATTTTTCCAGGCACTGGTTCAGGTTTACATTTATAGTTTTTTTCCCAGTTTATTTCTGTGAAGTCTTTGGTTATTTGCTCCCATTTATCTGTTTATTATTGAAGTTGGAATTGCTGAAATCTCCTCCACCGGGATCAGGACGGTTTTGAAGGTCTATTCCCCATGGTTGTCATAACTTCATTAAGTTGTGATCTGAGTAAAAGGTATTTGTAATCATTATGTTCCTGATCAATTCATCATTATTAGTGAAAATGAGGTCCAGCGTGTTCTCCTTTCTAGTTGGTTCTACTATTTGCTTGTTTAAGGCAATCCTGTCGCACATCGTAGCAGGTCATTTGCATGTGCCTGTTCATTTAGGCTACTTCCTGGAGTTCTATTTTCATTAGTTGTCTTTAAACTGCTGAGGGTTGGCCTCCGGTGACTTAATACAAGGACAATAACTACATCTAAGATCTTTATTTTGATTATCAGCACTTCCACCATATCATTTGTGGTGTTTAGCAGCTCAGTACAGATAGTGTGTCTTGATGTAGAGGCTGACCCCACCCTGAGCCTGTGTTTCCTGTCACATCTGAAAAGATTGTACTCTGAGATCCATATTTCACATCACGATAGTCTTTGTGTGAGTTTCCGTTAGGGCTGCAAACACTGCATTTGCCTCGTGTATGAGGCCAGCTATGAATTGTACTTTGTTACATTTGCGTGTTTTTATACCCTGGATGTTGGCAAATATAAATGATGTTATTGTGTTTGTGGAAGTGCTGGATGCTTTACTTGGTATTAATATCTGAGGCTCTGGTAAGGAGGCCACTGTGTTTGCGTCCTCTCCAGCATTTGACCGAGTTGGTGGTAGAGTCTGGTCATTTTTAGCCATTCTCCTCCTCCTCCTCTGGCTAAATAATCATCCTGGTAAATATTGTTGTGGCTGCTTTCATCGAGGTGGTTTGTCTGTCTTATTCGCTTGGTACCTTTTATGTGAAGAGCTGGACATTCTGTGTTGAAACATTCATTCTTATTTAAAGAGTTCTTGCACAGTTCTGGGTGAAAGAGATCACAGGTACATATTTACTGCTAGGTGAACTTGTGCATCAGGGTGAAAGAAGCTCTGCCCATTTGCTTCCGCCTCGGCCTACGACCCCCTAGATCAGTAATTACTTGATCTAGAAGGCTGTTGCTTGCAGCGGTCGGCACCACCTCACAAACGCACATTTTCACTGCTAACAACACGCAGATTTAAACCAATAAAACAGACAATTTTAGAGAAATCGAGAGAGAAACTGAACAGGTTGAATTGTCAGCTGTTTTTAGTGCATTCTCTGAGTCATCAATATGTTATCTTCCTGTATCCAGCTCCACAGGCTCTGATCTCCTGTGATCACTACCCTCCAGCAGGCTCTGATCTCCCTGTGATCACTACCCTCCAGCAAGCTCTGATCTCCTGTGATCACTACCCTCCAGCAGGCTCTGATCTCCCTGTGATCACTACCCTCCAGCAGGCTCTGATCTCCCTGTGATCACTACCCTCCAGCAGACTCTGATCTTCCTGTGATCACTGCTCTCCAGCAGGCTCTGATCTCCCTGTGATCACTACCCTCCAGCAGGCTCTGATCTCCCTGTGATCACTACCCTCCAGCAGACTCTGATCTTCCTGTGATCACTGCTCTCCAGCAGGCTCTGATCTCCTCATCTCCTACTACACGTCAGGGCGAAAACAGGAGACAATCAGGGAACATAAAAGGTGTTATTAAGGCAAGATGTCCGGCCAGCGTGGGAACCTCACATATCATCTTTTCCTTGTCAGAAACTAAATTGAAAAATGATTCAGAATGCGTTTATGTTATTGATGTGGGAGAATGGTGTGGCTGTGGTGGTGGTCTGGCTCGCTTGGTGTGGCTGTGGTGGTGATCTGGCTCGCTTGGTGAGGCTGTGGTGGTGGTCTGGCTCGCTTGGTGAGGCTGTGGTGGTGATCTGGCTCGCTTGGTGAGGATGTGGTGGTGATCTGGTCCTCTTGGCGTGGCTGTGGTGGTGATCTGGCTCGCTTGGTGAGGCTGTGGTGGTGATCTGGTCCTCTTGGTGTGGCTGTGGTGGTGATCTGGTCCTCTTGGTGTGGCTGTGGTGGTGATCTGGTCCTCTTGGTGTGGCTGTGGTGGTGATCTGCCCTCTTGGTGTGGCTGTGGTGGTGATCTGGTCCTCTTGGTGTGGCTGTGGTGGTGATCTGGCCCTCTTGGTGTGGCTGTGGTGGTGATCTGGCCCTCTTGGTGTGGCTGTGGTGGTGATCTGGCCTCTTGGTGTGGCTGTGGTGGGGATCTGGTCCTCTTGGTGTGGCTGTGGTGGTGATCTGGCCCTCTTGGTGTGGCTGTGGTGGTGATCTGGCTCGCTTGGTGTGGCTGTGGTGGTGATCTGGTTCGCTTGGTGTGGCTGTGGTGGTGATCTGGTCCTCTTGGTGTGGCTGTGGTGGTGATCTGGCTCGCTTGGTGTGGCTGTGGTGGTGATCTGGCCCTCTTGGTGTGGCTGTGGTGGTGATCTGGTCCTCTTGGTGTGGCTGTGGTGGTGATCTGGCTCGCTTGGTGTGGCTGTGGTGGTGATCTGGTCCTCTTGGTGTGGCTGTGGTGGTGATCTGGTCCTCTTGGTGTGGCTGTGGTGGTGATCTGGTCCTCTTGGTGTGGCTGTGGTGGTGATCTGGCTCGCTTGGTGTGGCTGTGGTGGTGATCTGGTCCTCTTGGTGTGGCTGTGGTGGTGATCTGGTCCTCTTGGTGTGGCTGTGGTGGTGATCTGGCTCGCTTGATGTGGCTGTGGTGGTGATCTGGTCCTCTTGGTGAGGCTGTGGTGGTGATCTGGCTCGCTTGGTGAGGCTGTGGTGGTGATCTGGTCCTCTTGGTGTGGCTGTGGTGGTGATCTGGCTCGCTTAGTGTGGCTGTGGTGGTGATCTGGTCCTCTTGGTGTGGCTGTGGTGGTGATCTGGCTCGCTTGGTGAGGCTGTGGTGGTGATCTGGTCCTCTTGGTGTGGCTGTGGTGGTGATCTGGCTCGCTTAGTGTGGCTGTGGTGGTGATCTGGTCCTCTTGGTGTGGCTGTGGTGGTGATCTGGCTCGCTTAGTGTGGCTGTGGTGGTGATCTGGTCCTCTTGGTGTGGCTGTGGTGGTGATCTGGTCCTCTTGGTGTGGCTGTGGTGGTGATCTGGTCCTCTTGGTGTGGCTGTGGTGGTGATCTGGCTCGCTTGGTGTGGCTGTGGTGGTGATCTGGTCCTCTTGGTGAGGCTGTGGTGGTGATCTGGTCCTCTTGGTGTGGCTGTGGTGGTGATCTGGTCCTCTTGGTGTGGCTGTGGTGGTGATCATGCCCTCTTGGTGTGGCTGTGGTGGTGATCTGGCTCGCTTGGTGAGGCTGTGGTGGTGATCTGGCCCTCTTGGTGTGGCTGTGGTGGTGATCTGGTCTCTTGGTGTGGCTGTGGTGGTGATCTGGCTCGCTTGGTGTGGCTGTGGTGGTGATCTGGCTCGCTTGGTGTGGCTGTGGTGGTGATATGGTCCTCTTGGTGAGGCTGTGGTGGTGATCTGGTCCTCTTGGTGTGGCTGTGGTGGTGATCTGGCTCGCTTGTGTGGCTGTGGTGGTGATCTGGTCCTCTTGGTGTGGCTGTGGTGGTGATCTGGCCCTCTTGTGTGGCTGTGGTGGTGATCTGGCCCTCTTGGTGTGGCTGTGGTGGTGATCTGGTCCTCTTGGTGAGGCTGTGGTGGTGATCGGCCCTCTTGGTGTGGCTGTGGTGGTGATCTGGTCCTCTTGTGTGGGCTGTGGTGGTGATCTGGCCCTCTTGGTGTGGCTGTGGTGGTGATCTGGCTCGCTTGGTGTGGCTGTGGTGGGATCTGGTCCTCTTGGTACTCACCTAATTGTGCTTGCGGGGGTTGAGCCTTGGCTCTTTGGTCCCGCCTCTCAACTGTCAATCAACAGGTGTACAGGTTCCTGAGCCTACTGGGCTCTATCATATCTACATTTGAAACTGTGTATGGAGTCAGCCTCCACCACATCACTTCCTAGTGCATTCCATTTATTAACTACTCTGACACTGAAAAAATTCTTCTAACGTCTCTGTGGCTGATCTGGGTACTAAGTTTCACCTGTGTCCCTTGTTCGTGTCCACCCGTGCTGAAGAGTTTGTCTTTGTCCACCCTGTCAATTCCCCTGAGAATTTTGTAGGTTGTTATCATGTCTCCCCTTACTCTTCTGTTTTCCAGGAATGTGAGGTTCAGCTCCTTTAGCCTTTCCTCGTAGCTTATTCCTCTCAGTTCCGGGACGAGCCTGGTGGCATACCGTTGAATCTTCTCTAACTTTGTCTGTGTTTAACTAGGTATGAACTCCAGGCTGGAGCTGCATACTCCAGGATTGGTCTTACATATGTGGTATACAGGATCCTGAACGATTCCTTACACAAGTTTCTAAAGGCAGTTATTATGTTGGCCAGTCTAGCATATGCCGCTGATGATATTCTTTTGATGTGGGCCGCTGGGACAGGTTCGGTGTGATATCAGATCTTTCTCTCTATTTGACTCTTGCAGGATTTCACCTCCCAGATGATACCTTGTGTTCAGCCTCCTGCGCCCTTCGCCTAATTTCATTACCTTACACTTTCCCGAGTTAAACTTTAGCAGCCATTTTCTAGACCATTCCTCCAGTTTGTCCAGGTCATCCTGTAGTCTGTCTATATTCATCCGTCTTCATTCTTCTGTGGTGTGGCTGTGGTGGTGATCTGGTCCTCTTGGTGTGGCTGTGGTGGTGATCTGGCCATCTTGGTGTGGCAGTGGTGGTGATAATGATATCGTGACAGTGACGATCACCTTATACTTAATGCGTGGTTGTTAGAGTTCAACACACACAAATGCAAGGTTAGGCGCAAGAAACCAGTAGGAACATTGTAGGCAAAAATCCTACCAATAACTCACATGTATAACATGTTGTTAAGCTGGCAAATATCATACTCTCCTTCGGGAACATGGAATACGTTCAACATATTATTTACAACATACGTGAGACTTGTGCTTGAGTATGCAGTGTCGGTAGGAAGACCCAGGCCGCGTCTTGGGGACACATGCCATGTTAAGAAGCTCAAAATTAAAATAACTACAGCCATTGCAAGTCCATTCCATGCACCCGCCAAACCCCCTGTTTATGAATAAAAAACAGTTTTCGCACAACTCAGAACTGTCCAGGAACCAGGAGACCTGGTCCGGGACTGGGCCGTAGGGACGTTGAACTCCGAAATCATCGCAAGGTAATCTTAATGTAATGGCTCACAACTGATGACGTCCGAACACTTCCGGAACAAGTGCTTCACTGACGACTTGTGTTCGAACCACAACGCTGTAAATGCTTCACCCACGTACTACAAATACAAATAATCGCCAACAGAACCTAAACACCTAACCTAACAAGTGCCTATAAAGGTAGAATATGCTAATATATTAAAATATTAATTTATATTTGAGAAAATTCCTGTTTTGAATAAATAGCATGTTACAATTGCTGACTTCGTCTTTGGGGTCGACCGCTGGATGGAATGGTCTTTTTTCTGAGGACGGGTTGAACGAGGACATCAGTACACTTACCTATCACGGCCAAAGGTTGCTCGACCCATCACACTGTTGTGAGCGGCGGCTATATTATTACAGATATTAACTCTCAGTAAACAGTACACCAGATAAATGACAAGACAAATACCAAAGGTGCGATAGATATCTATCACAGCGTTACGGCCAGAGGTTAATTAAGCCATGTGATTGGTCGGGAGACTAGCGGTGGTTGAGAGGCTAACAATCTATCACCATTAGTCAACACACGGAGGAAGCCACTACAAAAACACACACCAACAAACACTAAATATATCAGCACACACACTGACGAAAGTTTAATTAAAGCAGATGATTGGTGCGTGTCCCAACTATGTCATTTGAGAGAGATGGGTTATCATTACCCGGGGTAAATACTGGCATGCTGGTGTTGACCCAACCTGACCCTCACGTCAGAGACCTGTCATCACAACACTCCTCACACCCCCCTCCACCTTCCTCATACCTTCTTGAACCGTGCAGTACCCTCCGTGAGGCCTCATGACAGCTCTTATGAGGTGATGAGAGCGGCGGCCGACGACACCTGGCCTCACACCGCGACAACTTGCCCAGGAACGACAGGCGTGAAAAGATCGAGTTATTTAGCCTACCAAAGACGACAAACTATGTAAAAGACACATCGAACACTTTATGTAAGGCATACGTAAATCTGTGTATCTATGTATTTACGTATGTAGGTTAGCTTAGCATTTTAAAAGCACCGAATCACCTTCTGTGGTTGATAGTTCAATAAACCCTTGAACTATATGTTTAACACATCTCTCACCCTGTCCATGGAGGACAGAAGAAAATGTATATATGCTGGTTAGCATTGTAAACGTGTGGCCACGTCTGTGGTAGAAAATAATAATAATAAAAAAGACGACAATCCAGGTATCAGATGAGCAATATTCTGTTGGTAATATTCCCAGTAGCACCAAGTAAGAAGAACATTAAGAACACACAACACAACATACAGAACACAACACAACACAACATTAAGAACACACAACACAACATACAGAACACAGCTTCACCCAGAAGTGTACGGGCCACAGTTATCTAAGGACCCATCAACAAAGTTTACTCTAATATGGAGAAGCCATTGAAGAAGCTTTGTAAGTGTTTAGAACCCCTTGTGTAAGTGGAACGATAAGCAGGTGTAGTAATGCACAACTGGTCTTAGTAACAAGTGTAAACAGTATCAGGACTGTATTGTGAACAAGTTAAGTCATTCTGGCCTTAGGCTTGGGTAAAATAATTGAATTATAATTATTTTGACTATAGGCTTATAACAATTTAACTTCATACGACTATAAATATACCTGGTTGATACCTGGTTGATGGGGTTCTGGGAGTTCTTCTACTCCCCAAGCCCGGCCCGAGGCCAGGCTTGACTTGTGAGAGTTTGGTCCACTAGGCTGTTGCTTGGAGCGGCCCGCAGGCCCACATACCCACCACAGCCCGGCTGGTCCGGAACTCCTTGGAGGAATAAATCTAGTTTCCTCTTGAAGATGTCCACGGTTGTTCCGGCAATATTTCTTATGCTTGCTGGGAGGACGTTGAACAACCGCGGACCTCTGATGTTTATACAGTGTTCTCTGATTGTGCCTATGGCACCCCTGCTCTTCACTGGTTCTATTCTGCATTTTCTTCCATATCGTTCACTCCAGTACGTTGTTATTTTACTGTGTAGATTTGGGACCTGGCCCTCCAGTATCTTCCAGGTGTATATTATTTGATATCTCTCTCGTCTTCTTTCTAGTGAGTACATTTGGAGAGCTTTGAGACGATCCCAATAATTTAGGTGCTTTATCGCGTCTATGCGTGCCGTATATGTTCTCTGTATTCCCTCTATTTCAGCAATCTCTCCTGCTCTGAAGGGGGAAGTGAGTACTGAACAGTACTCAAGACGGGACAGCACAAGTGACTTGAAGAGTACAAGCATTGTGATGGGATCCCTGGATTTGAAAGTTCTCGTAATCCATCCTATCATTTTTCTGGCTGTCGCAATATTTGCTTGGTTATGCTCCCTAAACGTTAGGTCGTCAGACATCATTATTCCCAAATCCTTTACATGTTGTTTTCCTACTATGGGCACATTTGATTGTGTTTTGTACCCTGTATTATGTTTAAGGTCCTCATTTTTACCGTACCTGAGTACCTGGAATTTGTCACTGTTAAACATCATATTATTTTCTGATGCCCAGTCGAAAACTTTATTAATATCAGCTTGAAGTTTTTCAATGTCTTCAGCCGAGGTAATTTTCATACTGATTTTTGTGTCGTCTGCAAAGGATGATACGAAGCTGTGACTTGTATTTTTGTCTATATCTGATATGAGAATAAGGAAAAGCAGCGGTGCAAGGACTGTACCCTGAGGTACAGAGCTTTTAACTGCACTTGGACTAGATTTTATATGGTTGACCGTTACTCGCTGAGTCCTGTTTGACAGAAAACTGAGTATCCAGCGTCCTACTTTACCGGTTATTCCCATTGACTTCATTTTGTGTGCTATCACGCCATGGTCACATTTATCGAAAGCCTTTGCGAAGTCCGTGTATATCACATCAGCATTCTGTTTTTCTTCTAATGCCTCAGTGACTTTATCGTAGTGCTCAAGTAGCTGTGAGAGGCACGATCTTCCCGCTCGAAATCCATGTTGGCCTGGGTTGTGAAGGTCATTGGTCTCCATGAAATTGGTGACCTGACTCCTAATCACTCTCTCAAATACTTTTATTATGTGCGATGTTAGTGCAACTGGTCTATAATTCTTTGCCAATGCTTTGCTCCCTCCCTTGTGTAGAGGGGCTATGTCTGCTACTTTAAGTGCATCTGGTATCTCCCCCGTGTCCAAGCTCTTCCTCCACACTATACTGAGTGCCTGTGCTACCGGCACTTTGCATTTCTTTATAAATATTGAATTCCATGAGTCTGGACCTGGGGCCGAGTGCATGGGCATGTTTTCAATTTCTCTTTCAAAATTTAGTGCGCTCGTGTTGATATCAGTTATATTTACAGGGGTTTGGATATCCCGCATAAAGAAATTGTCTGGATCTTCTACTTTCATGTTGTTTATTGGAGTGCTAAACATGTCCTCATACTGCTTTTTTAGGATTTCACTAATTTCTTTGTCATCCTCCGTGTATGAACCTTCACTTGTACGAATAGGTCCAATACTGGCAGTAGTTTTTGCTTTTGATTTCGCATATGTGAAGAAGTATTTTGGATTTTTCTTTATTTCCTGAATTGCTTTCTGTTCTAACTGCCTTTCTTCAGTTTCATATGAGTGTTTCAATTTCCGCTCGATTTCTTCAATCTCCCTATTAAATTATTCCTTCTTTGACGGGAAATTCGTGTCTGCATAAGCAGTTCCGTTATTCTTTTCCTGCGTTTATAGTGTCTTCTGCGTTCTCTTTCTACGTTGGATCTCTTTCTGGCTTTCCTCAAAGGAACATGTTTCAGACAGACTTGATACGCTTCCGAAGTCAGTTTTTCTATTCCTTCTGTAGGACTTTTATTACTTAAAACAGTTTCCCATGGAATGTTTTTAAGTTCCCTGTTTATTATCTCCCAGTCTATCCTTTTATTATTAAAATTGAATTTACTGAATAGCCCCTCTCGCTTTATCAACGTTTTAGGTCTATTCTGGGCATTGATGGTAGTTTGCACTTCAATGAGCTTGTGATCTGAATATGTGGTATCTGATATCGTAATGTCTCTGATAATGTCTTCATTGTTCGTAAAGACCAGATCTAGAATATTTCATATTTAGAATATTTATCATAAGCTATAATATATTTATCATAACCCTATATGTATTTATTATAAGCCTGTAATATATTTATCATCATAAGCCTGTAATAATTTCAATAGTAATAGCCTAAATAATTTGACTTCAGATATAGTTAAAGATTTTATATTCAAATTCAAATTCAAATTTGTATTGAGGTAAAAGTACATACATTGATGAAGAGTTACAAACATAATGTTGGACTTATAGAGAGAGCAAGTACATACAACACCTGAAGCCACTAATGCGCATAGCGTTTCGGGCAAAGTTATATATGAGTTATATATCGCAAGTTATACGACCGGACCGTTTACCGTTACTCAACAGGCAACAGCTGTTAACGGGACCAAGAAATTTATAACAATACAAATTAATCAACGAGATCCAACTTTGAACTTTGTAACGGTGAATATCACTGTATAATGAGTGCACTCGATTATACACTCACCTATAGTAGGGTTGAGCATGAGCTCTCGGGTCCCACCTGTCACCCGATGGTCAGCTATTGTAATATGGTTCCCGAACCTCTTGTTCGTCTTAACTACTCTTTAAACCGAGTCTAGATGATCTTAGACTATTCTCACCCCCTGGGGGTCAAGAGACTCTTAGACTATTCCTCACCTTCTTGGGTCTATAGGAACTCTTTACACTATTCCACACTGTGCACGGTACTCGGAATCCCTTGCCAGAGTAACCAGGACCAACTGTCACAGTAATTAGGACTCCCAGACACTACTCACAGTGCCTAGGACCCATGCCAATAACCAGGACTCTATACAACAGTAACAACGACCATTAGTCACTTTGTCAACAATACTTTAATTACATGACACCTGACAATACTCACAGTAACCAGGACCCCCCCTCCTCCCTGTCACAGTAACCAGGACCCCCTGTCACAGTAACCAGGCCCCCCCCTGTCACAGTAACCACGACCCCCTGTCACAGTAACCACGACCCCCCTGTCACAGTAACAGGACCCCCTGTCACAGTAACCACGACCCCCCTGTCACAGTAACCGGGACCCTCCCTGTCACAGTAACCAGGACCCCCTGTCACAGTAACCACGGCCCCCCTGTCACAGTAACCACGACCCCCCTGTCACAGTAACCAGGACCGCCCCTGTCACAGTAACCAGGACCCCCTGTCACAGTAACCACGACCCCCCTGTCACAGTAACCACTACCCCCCTGTCACAGTAACCACGACCCCCCTGTCACAGTAACCAGGACCGCCCCTGTCACAGTAACCAGGACCCCCCTGTCACAGTAACCACGATCCCCCTGTCACAGTAACCACTACCCCCCTGTCACAGTAACCAGGACCCCCCTGTCACAGTAACCACGACCCCCTGTCACAGTAACCACGACCCCCCTGTCACAGTAACCACGATCCCCCTGTCACAGTAACCAGGACCCCCCCCCCCTGTCACAGTAACCACGACCCCCCTGTCACAGTAACCAGGACCCCCCTGTCACAGTAACCAGGACCCCCTGTCACAGTAACCAGGACCCCCCTGTCATAGTAACCAGGACCCCCCTGTCACAGTAACCACGACCCCCCTGTCACAGTAACCACGACCCCCCTGTCACAGTAACCACGACCCCCCTGTCACAGTAACCACGACCCCCCTGTCACAGTAACCACGACCCCCCTGTCACAGTAACCAGGACCCCCTGTCACAGTAACCAGGACCCCCTGTCACAGTAACCACGACCCCCCCGTCACAGTAACCAGGACCCCCCTGTCACAGTAACCAGGACCCCCTGTCACAGTAACCAGGACCCCCCTGTCACAGTAACCAGGACCCCCCTGTCACAGTAACCACGACCCCCCTGTCACAGTAACCAGGACCCCTGTCACAGTAACCAGGACCCCCCTGTCACAGTAACCACGACACCCCTGTCACAGTAACCAGGACCCCCTGTCACAGTAACCAGGACCCCCCTGTCACAGTAACCAGGACCCCCCTGTCACAGTAACCACGACCCCCCTGTCACAGTAACCAGGACCCCTGTCACAGTAACCAGAGCCCCCCCTGTCACAGTAACCAGGACCCCCCTGTCACAGTAACCAGGACCCCCGTCACAGTAACCAGGACCCCCGTCACAGTAACCAGGACCCCGTCACAGTAACCAGGACCCCCGTCACAGTAACCAGGACCCCCGTCACAGTAACCAGGACCCCCTGTCACAGTAACCAGGACCCCTGTCACTCACGTACCTGTTGGAGGAGACTAAACACATCAGCTGATGAGAGTGTTGAAGGAATACACAAGAAAAAAGAACTCATAAAAAAATTCTTTCATTTCCCACCAAATTCGTCCATGTCTGACACATAACGAGGTCCCGACACGGCCACCTTCCACCACCCTCACGATGCAACTCACAACAGTTCCCTAAGTCCCTCGTACCTGTTTATTGCTAGGTGAATAGCGCCATCAGGCGCAAGAAAACCTTGCCCAAACGCTTCTCTCCTGCGTGTATATTAAACCCGGGATCTTTCGGCTGATCCTCAAGGGGATGGAATGAGAACTATTACATAATTTGTGCTGTTATCTACTCTCTATCCATGGTTAGGTTAGGTTAAGGTTACTTTAAGGTTTGGTTAGGTTACATTACGTTTGGGGTACCTAAATACGATGTATTATTGACGATAATGTGAAATATGGAATTCGAAAACTATTTCAGTGTGCCCGCAAATTCCGTTTACAGAAAACCAAATTCTTCCTGGAAAACGTTTTTCAGCATTCACTTTTTTGTTTATTTTAAACCAACGATTTCTATTACATTAAAGTTTTAACTTGATAATAATCTATGTTTAAAACAAAGGTTCATTTACCAGTTTACATGTAGACTATTACTGGACCCAAATATGCTTTCAGACCAACACAAATATCTAGATATCTATCCAGGTGGTTTGAGGAGGGGGAGGGGGGGGGGTTGCTACAGAACCAGGTACCTGCTGTATCAGGTACAGCAGAACCAGTAGGTACCTGCTGTACCAGGTACAGCAGGTGTACCTGTTCCAGGTACACCTTCTCCCAGTCAATAAAAGTAGTGAACCTGCTCAAATCTCATTTCGTATATACAATTACTTGTAAATTAAATTATTTTAATTACATATATCGCAAAAAAAATTAAATAATTACAGACATCTCACCTATGTTCAGTTATTAAAGACAATTAGAGATCTTATTTTTTTTAAACTCTCGGTAAAAACATTAAAGTATAAAATGTTATAAAGTGGAAATAAAACGCACTCACGGCTTCCCGTGTTCTATAATCTGTTATAGCTTCCCGTGTTCTATAATTGTTTAGCTGCCGTGTTCTATAATAGCCCGTGTTCTATAATCTGCCACAGCTTCCCGTGTTCTATATCTAGTTCTCGCTATATCACAGCTTCTCGTGTTCTATAATCTGCCACAGCTTCCGTGTTCTATAATCTGCCACAGCTTCCCGTGTTCTATAATCTACACAGCTTCCCGTGTTCTAAATCTGCCACAGCTTCCCGTGTTCTATAATATGTCAAGCTTCCCGTGTTCTATAATCTGCCACAGCTTCCCGTGTTCTATAATCTGCCACAGCTTCCCGTGTTCTATAATCTGCCCAGTTCCCGTGTTATATAATCTGCCACAGCTTCCCGTGTTCTATAATCTACAACAGCTTCTCGTGTTCTATAATCTCCACAGCTTCCCTTGTTCTATAATCTGCCACAGCTTCTCGTGTTCTATAATCTGCCCCAGCTTCCCGTGTTCTATAATCTGGCACAGCTTCTCGTGTTCTATAATCTGCCACAGCTTTCCGTGATCTATAATCTGCCACAGCTTCTCGTGTTCTATAATCTGCCACAGCTTCCCATGTTCTATAATCTGCCACAGCTTCCCGTTTTCTATAATGTCACAGCTTCCCGTATTCTATAATCTGCCACAGCTTCTCGTGTTCTATAATCATCTGCCACAGCTTCCCGTGTTCTAATTATATGCCACAACTTCCCGTGTTCTTTAATCCGCCACAGCTTCCCGTGTTCTATAATCAGCCACAACTTCCCGTGTTCTATAATCAGCCACAGCTTCCCGTATTCTATAAGTAATTATCAATAGAAGGCACCAAACCGGGAAGGCTATGTAGCACCATCAAATGTGCGGGATAATCAGAGGGCGCTAAATATCACCAAGGATGCCAATACGAGAACAGAAACGCATAAGGCGAACGATATCAAAAGTGTCCGAGTCACCGAGAATACTATCGAGGGACAAGTGACCGCGAGGGACGGTCGGAAAACAAGACACACGCTCGTCCCGGAAGTCAGGACACTCAAGAAGGATATGTACGACCGTAAGAGGGACAATACAATTAGGACAACAAGGAGCTGGGCGGCGCTCCATCAAGTGACCATGAGTTAAGCGAGTATGGCCAATACGCAACCTCGCCAGAGCCGTTTCCCATCGCCGGTTACGGTGGTAGAAGGACGGCCACGAGAACACACAACCTTTAAGAGAACGTAGTTTGTTACCAGTAACAGACGACCAAGAAGCCTGCCAACGGGTAAGGATGGAGGAATGGATAACCGGGTAAAAGTCGGAATAAGAAATGCCTTTACGAGAGATGGGACAAGAGCGGACAGCTTCCTTGGTGGCAGTATCCGCACGCTCATTTGAAGACACACCAATACGGCTGGGAACCCAACAAAACTCAACCGACTTAAATTTACTGTGAACAAGAAACAGCCAATGTTGGATCTCGACAACCACTGGATGAACCGGATTAAAGGACCCCCGTGTTCTATAATCAGCCACAACTTCCCGTGTTCTATAATCATCAGCCACAACTTCCCGTGTTCTATAACATCAGCCACAGCTTCCCGTGTTCTATAATCAGCCACAGCTTCCCGTGTTCTATAATCAGCCACAGCTTCCCGTGTTCTATAATCATCAGCCACAGCTTCCCATGTTCTATAATCAGCCACAGCTTCCCGTGTTCTAACCACCTCACCCACCACTACCAATTAACTATACCTTTATATACCGCAACAACGTCAACCTGTCCTCACATTTCCTGCAAAGCAATTATGACGCCTTCGACCTCAGCGTCAAAATGTTCGTGCTTCAGCGAGATTGAAAACACCGGAAAATTGACGCTTCCTCGGATTAATGAGGACTGGGTTGGATAGGTTAGGTCGGGTCGTTAGAATCATACGCTTCTGGTAGGCCAAAACCACTTCAATTTTGAAGATTTTTAAATCGTGGAAATGGATAAGGCAGCGTCTGGGATGCTCTCGGACGAAGGTTCGAATCCTCGTCACGGCCCTTGTGGATTTGTTCGTGAAAATGGTCTTTAGAACGGCTGAATTGTCATCCTGTTCTCTAAAGTTAACTCTCCGTAATAAATGCAACTGTTTTGCCTAACCGTAAACGTAAAAATTTAAAGTGTTTTATTGTAGTAGAAACATGTGAACTCCAGCAGCCCGCCTAACCTCTTGATGCCGATGAACAGAAAACGTCAATATTTCGGTGCTTTAGTTTTGACTAATGCGTCGTGTTTGGAGTGTCAGGAATGAAGTGGGAGGACAGGTTGTGCACCCGGCCCCCACCCGGGCGGCGGCCGGGTACACTACCTGGAGACTAATAGGTCCAGATCATGTAGAGATGATACTAGTGACTTCAAGGACCACTACCTCTCACTCTACCACCACAACCACCATCACAACTACCACCAGTACCACTCCACACATCCCAACACTCACACCTTCCACCACCACCACCAGTCCCACTCACGCCACTGGAGCCTTGAAGTAGCTAACTAACAGAGTAAGTCTATAGCCAAGAGAACATATTAGGAGAAGTCACAATACCGTAGCAGAAATATGTTGACCAAACCACACACTAGAAAGTGAAGGGACGACAATCGACTTGAGAATGGTCCAGGACGGACCGAAACGTCGTCGTCCCTTCACTTTCTAGTGTGAGGTTTGGTCAATATATATTAGGAATAGCAATATTAGGCGGCATAAAAACAATGGTGCCGGTGTAGTCACAATCTGCCACCCCACCACACAAGGCCTAGGGATGAATATGGTCAGTTTAACGAGACGCCTAAAGGTAAAATAAATACCCAGCCACAGTGGCAGAAGTCAAGGCTAAGATTCTAATACTTTCAGATTTCAATCAGAGAGAAATATAACTGGATAAATAAGAACTCCTCAAAGCACAAAGCAGCAGCTAGAAAACCAGGACTCTGATTCACGAAGCAGTTACGCAAGTACTTACGAACGTGTACATCTTTCCTCAATCTTTGACGGCTTTGGTTACATTTATTAAACAGTTTACAAGCATGAAAACTTGCCAATCAACTGTTGTTATTGTTATAAACAGCCTCCTGGTGCTTCGGAGCTCATTAACTGTTTAATAATTGTAAACAATGCCGCCAAAGATTGAGAAAAGATGGACAGGTTCATAAGTGCTTGCGTAACTGCTTCGTGAGTCTGGCCCCAGAACTACAAGACGAAGGACCAGGGGTAACTCTGAAAAAAACAAAGTAGTCGCAGTGGAAGAGGTTGAAAAACTCCTGGAGGTATTAGATGCAATGGAATCAACAGGAACCAGATTTAATACCACCAAGGTTGTTGAAGGAGGCTGCAGAATTATTTTGCCATCTGATAACTAAACTTTTCACTGAAACACTTGAGACGGGAAACCTTCAGGAATTCTGGAGAGACAAACGCAGAATATTTAAGAAAGGTGATAGACAAGAGGCACTAAATTACACACCTGGTGAACACAGCTTCCCGTGTTCTATAATCTGTCACAGCTTCCCGTGTTCTATAATCTGCCACAGCTTCCCGTGTTCTATAATCTGCCATAGCTTCCCGTGTTCTATAATTTGCTACAGCTTCCCGTGTTCTATAATCTGCCACAGCTTCCCGTGTTCTATAATCTGCCACAGCTTCCCGTGTTCTATAATCTGCCACAGCTTCCCGTGTTCTATAATCTGCCACAGCTTCCCGTGTTCTATAATCTGCCACAGCTTCCCGTGTTCTATAATCTGCCACAGCTTCCCGTGTTCTATAATCTGCCACAGCTTCCCGTGTTCTATAATCTGCCACAGCTTCCCGTGTTCTATAATCTGCCACAGCTTCCCGTGTTCTATAATGTGCTATGTTCTTTTGTTCTTTTATGTAGAGAAGTCACTGACAAGCATTCTGTGTGAAGTGTTGGAAAAAGTATTCAGGTTTAGAATTAAAGGAAGAGAGAGAGAGGAGAAAGAGGGATAGGAAGAAGGGAGAGAAGGCGACATCTAAAACTAACCATAGCATAAGGGGAAAGCAAGGAATAGAATAGAGAAAAAGATGTGAGAGTGGCTATAATTCCTACACAATCACCAGTGGCACACATAAACTCAGTAACATTGGCAGCATACGGGATGGTGGCAAACATCAAAATTATTTTCCAAATCAAAATAAGGTGTGGTTTAAAGCACTCTACACAACCTGTGTTAATCCAATACTGTAATATACGACACCGCCGTACCGTTTCCACCAAGTGAAGCATAAAACTGAAATTGAAAACGTACAGTTTGATTAGGTTAGGTTAGGTTAGGTTAGGTTAGGGCAACTAGACGTCACAGCCCTAAAAGAGAGAAGGAACAGAGAGAAAAAATGCATGAAATTGAGGGGAATTGACAAGACGGACAAGGACAGTCTCTTTAATTTGAAAGGACGACAGGACATAAGTGGAAGCTGGAACCGTATATAAGTCCAAGAAATGTAAGGAACTACTGGTCCCTTGTACGGGTGGCCAACGAGTGGAATGACCTGAGAGGAGAAGTTGTAGAAGCCACCTCCATCCACAACTTTAAGGTCAGATTCGACAAGGCATTCGAACGTCAGAACAGATCAATTACAATGCAACAGGTGCAACAAGGCCAGTAGGCTGGGCAGCAAGAGCTAGACCTCACGTGCCCGTAGTCAGTGACAGGTAAGTACTACCAGGTGAGCACCACTGTCTCACACCAAGAAACATTAATACTAACCATTACCGGACCATAATTACCAGCCACTCTCAACCATCTGGGAAAGACTTAATTGGCCTCTCAGTAAGTGGTATGGGAGAGGTGGTGGTGGTGGGTGTTGTCAGGTGGTGGTGGGTGTTGTCAGGTGGTGGTGGTGAGTGTTGTCAGGTGGTGGTGGTGGGTGTTGTCAGGTGGTGGTGGTGGTGGGTGTTGTCAGGTGGTGGTGGGTGTTGTCAGGTGGTGGTGGTGGTGGGTGTTGTCAGGTGGTGGTGGTGGGTGTTGTCAGGTGGTGGTGGGTGTTGTCAGGTGGTGGTGGTGGGTGTTGTCAGGTGGTGGTGGGTGTTGTCAGG
>WNGS01166226.1:10040821-10054683 GCA_020271785.1 Procambarus virginalis | reverse complement strand
CTGACAACACCCACCACCACCTGACAACACCCACCACCACCACCTGACAACACCACCACCACCACCACCTGACAACACCCACCACCACCTGACAACACCCACCACCACCACCACCTGACAACACCCACTACCACCACCTGACAACACCCACCACCACCTGACAACACCCACTACCACCACCTGACAACACCCACCACCACCTGACAACACCCACCACCACCTGACAACACCCACCACCACCTGACAACACCCACCACCACCTGACAACACCCCCACCACCACCACCTGACAACACCACCACCACCTGACAACACCCACCACCACCTGACAACACCCACCACCACCTGACAACACCCACCACCACCTGACAACACCCACCACCACCACCACCTGACAACACCCCCACCACCTGACAACACCCACCACCACCACCACCTGACAACACCCACCACCACCTGACAACACCCACCACCACCTGACAACACCCACCACCACCACCTGACAACACCCACCACCACCACCACCTGACAACACCCACCACCACCTGACAACACCCACCACCACCACCACCTGACAACACCCACCACCACTGACAACACCCACCACCACCACCACCTGACAACACCCACCACCACCTGACAACACCCACCACCACCACCTCTCCCATACCACTTACTGAGAGGCCAATTAAGTCTTTCCCAGATGGTTGAGAGTGGCTGGTAATTATGGTCCGGTAATGGTTAGTATTAATGTTTCTTGGTGTGAGACAGTGGTGCTCACCTGGTAGTACTTACCTGTCACTGACTACGGGCACGTGAGGTCTAGCTCTTGCTGCCCAGCCTACTGGCCTTGTTGCACCTGTTGCATTGTAATTGATCTGTTCTGACGTTCGAATTCCTTGTCGAATCTGACCTTAAAGTTATGGATGGAGGTGGCTTCTACAACTTCTCCTCTCAGGTCATTCCACTCGTTGGCCACCCGTACAAGGGACCAGTAGTTCCTTACATTTCTTGGGCTTATATACGGTTCCAGCTTCCACTTATGTCCTATCGTCGTTTCAAATTAAAGAGACTGTCCTTGTCCATCTTGTCTATTCCCCTCAATTTCATGCATTTTTTCTCTCTGTTCCTTCTCTCTTTTAGGGCTGTGACGTCTAGTTGCCCTAACCTAACCTAACCTAACCTAACCTAACCTAACCTAATCAAACTGTACGTTTTCAATTTCAGTTTTATGCTTCACTTGGTGGAAACGGTACGGCGGTGTCGTATATTACAGTATTGGATTAACACAGGTTGTGTAGAGTGCTTTAAACCACACCTTATTTTGATTTGGAAAATAATTTTGATGTTTGCCACCATCCCGTATGCTGCCAATGTTACTGAGTTTATGTGTGCCACTGGTGATTGTGTAGGAATTATAGCCACTCTCACACATCTTTTTCTCTATTCTATTCCTTGCTTTCCCCTTATGCTATGGTTAGTTTTAGATGTCGCCTTCTCTCCCTTCTTCCTATCCCTCTTTCTCCTCTCTCTCTCTTCCTTTAATTCTAAACCTGAATACTTTTTCCAACACTTCACACAGAATGCTTGTCAGTGACTTCTCTACATAAATGAACACAGCAGATTATAGAACACGGGAAGCTGTGGCAGATTATAGAACACGGGAAGCTGTGGCAGATTATAGAACACGGGAAGCTGTGGCAGATTATAGAACACGGGAAGCTGTGACAGATTATAGAACACGGGAAGCTGTGTTCACCAGGTGTGTAATTTAGTGCCTCTTGTCCATCACCTTTCTTAAATATTCTGCGTTTGTCTCTCCAGAATTCCTGAAGGTTTCCAGTCTCAAGTGTTTCAGTGAAAAGTTTAGTTATCAGATGGCAAAATAATTCTGCAGCCTCCTTCGACAACCTTGGTGGTATTAAATCTGGTTCCTGTTGATTCCATTGCATCTAATACCTCCAGGAGTCTTTCAACCTCTTCCACTGCGACTACTTTGTTTTTTTCAGTTACCCCTGGTCCTTCGTCTTGTAGTTCTGGGACCAGACTCACGAAGCAGTTACGCAAGCACTTACGAACCTGTCCATCTTTTCTCAATCTTTGGCGGCTTTGTTTACAATTATTAAACAGTTAATGAGCTCCGAAGCACCAGGTGGCTGTTTATAACAATAACAACAGTTGATTGGGAAGTTTTCATGCTTGTAAACTGTTTAATAAATGTAACCAAAGCCGTCAAAGATTGAGGAAAGATGTACACGTTCGTAAGTACTTGCGTAACTGCTTCGTGAATCAGAGTCCTGGTTTTCTAGCTGCTGCTTTGTGCTTTGAGGAGTTCTTATTTATCCAGTTATATTTCTATCTGAT
Organism: Procambarus virginalis; assembly: GCA_020271785.1. Taxonomy (NCBI): domain Eukaryota; kingdom Metazoa; phylum Arthropoda; class Malacostraca; order Decapoda; family Cambaridae; genus Procambarus; species Procambarus virginalis. The sequence goes on along the minus strand of WNGS01166226.1, from coordinate 10,052,320 downwards.
TGAAATCTGAAAGTATTAGAATCTTAGCCTTGACTTCTGCCACTGTGGCTGGGTATTTATTTTACCTTTAGGCGTCTCGTTAAACTGACCATATTCATCCCTAGGCCTTGTGTGGTGGGGTGGCAAATTGTGACTACACCGGCACCATTGTTTTTATGCCGCCTAATATTGCTATTCCTAATATATATTGACCAAACCTCACACTAGAAAGTGAAGGGACGACGACGTTTCGGTCCGTCCTGGACCATTCTCAAGTCGATTGTCGTCCCTTCACTTTCTAGTGTGTGGTTTGGTCAACATATTTCTGCTACGGTATTGTGACTTCTCCAAATATGTTCTCTTGGCTATAGGCTTACTCTGTTAGTTAGCTACTTCAAGGCTCCAGTGGCGTGAGTGGGACTGGTGGTGGTGGTGGTGGAAGGTGTGAGTGTTGGGATGTGTGGAGTGGTACTGGTGGTAGTTGTGATGGTGGTTGTGGTGGTAGAGTGAGAGGTAGTGGTCCTTGAAGTCACTAGTATCATCTCTACATGATCTGGACCTATTAGTCTCCTGGTAGTGTACCCGGCCGCCGCCCGGGTGGGGGCCGGGTGCACAACCTGTCCTCCTACTTCATTCCTCACACCCCAAACACGACGCATTAGTCAAAACTAAAGCACCGAAATATTGACGTTTTCTGTTCATCGGCATCAAGAGGTTAGGCGGGCTGCTGGAGTTCACATGTTTCTACTACAATAAAACACTTTAAATTTTTACGTTCACGGTTAGGCAAAACAGTTGCATTTATTACGGAGAGTTAACTTTAGAGAACAGGATGACAATTCAGCCGTTCTAAAGACCATTTTCACGAACAAATCCACAAGGGCCGTGACGAGGATTCGAACCTACGTCCGAGAGCATCCCAGACGCTGCCTTATCCATTTCCACGATTTAAAAATCGTCAAAATTGAAGTGGTTTTGGCCTACCAGAAGCGTATGATTCTAACGACACGACCTAACCTATCCAACCCAGTCCTCATTAATCCGAGGAAGCGTCAATTTTCCGGTGTTTTCAATCTGGCTGAAGCACGAGCATTTTGACGCTGAGGTCGAAGGCGTCTTAATTGCTTTGCAGGAAATGTGAGGACAGGTTGACGCTGTTGCGGTATATAAAGGTATAGTTAATTGGTGGTGGTGGGTGAGGTGGTTAGAACACGGGAAGCTGTGGCTGATTATAGAACATGGGAAGCTGTGGCTGATGATTATAGAACACGGGAAGCTGTGGCTGATTATAGAACATGGGAAGCTGTGGCTGATGATTATAGAACACGGGAAGCTGTGGCTGATTATAGAACATGGGAAGCTGTGGCTGATGATTATAGAACACGGGAAGCTGTGGCTGATGATTATAGAACACGGGAAGTTGTGGCTGATTAAAGAACATGGGAAGCTGTGGCTGATGATTATAGAACACGGGAAGCTGTGGCTGATTATAGAACACGGGAAGCTGTGGCTGATAATTATAGAACACGGGAAGTTGTGGCTGATTATAGAACACGGGGGTCCTTTAATCCGGTTCATCCAGTGGTTGTCGAGATCCAGCATTGGCTGTTTCTTGTTCACAGTAAATTTAAGTCGGTTGAGTTTTGTTGGGTTCCCAGCCATATTGGTGTGTCTTCAAATGAGCGTGCGGATACTGCCGCCAGGGAAGCTGTCCGCTCTTGTCCCATCTCTCGTAAAGGCATTCCTTATTCCGACTTTTACCCGGTTATCCATTCCTCCATCCTTACCCGTTGGCAGGCTTCTTGGTCGTCTGTTACTGGTAACAAACTACGTTCTCTTAAAGGTTGTGTGTTCTCGTGGCTGTCCTTCTGCCACCGTAACCGGCGATGGGAAACGGCTCCGGCGAGGTTGCATATTGGCCATACTCGCTTAACTCATGGTCACTTGATGGAGCGCCGCCCAGCTCCTTGTTGTCCTAATTGCATTGTTCCTCTTACGGTCGTACATATCTTTGTTGAATGTCCTGACTTCCAGGACGAGCGTGTGTCTTGCTTTCCGACCGTCCCTCGCGGTCACTTGTCCCTCGATAGTATTCTCGGATACTTTTGATATCGTTCGCCTTATGCATTTTTGTTCTCGTATTGGCATCCTTGGTGATATTTAGCGCCCTCTGATTATCCCGCACATTTGATGGTGCTACATAACCTTCCCGGTTTGGTGCCTTCTATTGATAATTACTTACTTATAGAATACGGGAAGCTGTGGCTGATCTAGAACACGGGAAGTTGTGGCTGATTATAGAACACGGGAAGTTGTGACTGATGATTGTAGAACACGGGAAGCTGTGGCTGATTATAGAACACGGGAAATTGTGACTGATGATTATAGAACACGGGAAGCTGTGGCTGATTATAGAACACGGGAAGTTGTGACTGATGATTGTAGAACACGGGAAGCTGTGGCTGATGATTATAGAACACGGGAAGCTGTGGCTGATGATTATAGAACACAGAAAGCTGTGGCAGATGATTATAGAACACGGGAAGCTGTAGCTGATGATTATAGAACACGGGAAGCTGAGGATGATGATTATAGAACACGGGAAGCTGTAGCTGATGTTTATAGAACACGGGAAGCTGTGGCATATAATTAGAACACGGGAAGTTGTGGCAGATGATTATAGAACACGGGAAGCTGTGGCAGATTATAGAATACGGGAAGCTGTGACATATTATAGAAAACGGGAAGCTGTGGCAGATTATAGAACATGGGAAGCTGTGGCAGATTATAGAACACGAGAAACTGTGTCAGATTATAGAACATGGGAAGCTGTGGCAGATTATAGAACACGAGAAGCTGTGCCAGATTATAGAACACGGGAAGCTGTGGCAGATTATAGAACACGGGAAGCTATAACAGATTATAGAACACGGGAAGCCGTGAGTGCGTTTTATTTCCACTTTATAACATTTTATACTTTAATGTTTTTACCGAGAGTTTAAAAAAAATAAGATCTCTAATTGTCTTTAATAACTGAACATAGGTGAGATGTCTGTAATTATTTAATTTATTTTTGCGATATATGTAATTAAAATAATTTAATTTACAAAGTAATTGTATATACGAAATGAGATTTGAGCAGGTTCACTACTTTTATATGACTGGGAGAAGGTGTACCTGGATCAGGTACACCTGCTGTACCTGGTACAGCAGGTACCTGGTTCTGTAGCAACCCCCCCCCCCTCCCCCCTCCTCAAACCACCTGGATAGATATCTAGATATTTGTGTTGGTCTGAAAGCATATTATGGGTCCAGTAATAGTCTACATGTAAACTGGTAAATGAACCTTTGTTTTAAACATAGATTATTATCAAGTTAAAACTTTAATGTAATAGAAATCGTTGGTTTAAAATAAACAAAAAAAGTGAATGCTGAAAAACGTTTTCCAGGAAGAATTTGGTTTTCTGTAAACGGAATTTGCGGGCACACTGAAATAGTTTTCGAATTCCATATTTCACATTATCGTCAATAATACATCGTATTTAGGTACCCTAAACGTAATGTAACCAAACCTTAAAGTAACCTTAACCTAACCTAACCATGGATAGAGAGTAGATAACAGCACAAATTATGTAATAGTTCTCATTCCATCCCCTTGAGGATCAGCCGAAAGATCCCGGGTTTAATATACACGGCAGGAGAGAAGCGTTTGGGCAAGGTTTTCTTGCGCCTGATGGCGCTATTCACCTAGCAATAAACAGGTACGAGGGACTTAGGGAACTGTTGTGAGTTGCATCGTGAGGGTGGTGGAAGGTGGCCGTGTCGGGACCTCGTTATGTGTCAGACATGGACGAATTTGGTGGGAAATGAAAGAATTTTTTTATGAGTTCTTTTTTCTTGTGTATTCCTTCAACACTTACCCATCAGCTGATGTGTTTAGTCTCCTCCAACAGGTACGTGAGTGACAGGGGTCCTGGTTACTGTGACAGGGGGGTCCTGGTTACTGTGACAGGGGGGTCCTGGTTACTGTGACAGGGGGTCGTGGTTACTGTGACAGGGGTCCTGGTTACTGTGACAGGGGGTCCTGGTTACTGTGACAGGGGGGTCCTGGTTACTGTGACAGGGGGGTCCTGGTTACTGTGACAGGGGGGTCGTGGTTACTGTGACAGGGGGGTCCTGGTTACTGTGACAGGGGGGTCCTGGTTACTGTGACAGGGGGGGTCCTGGTTACTGTGACAGGGGTCGTCCTGGTTACTGTGACGGGGTCCTGGTTACTGTGACAGGGGGGTCCTGGTTACTGTGACAGGGGGGTCCTGGTTACTGTGACAGGGGGGTCCTGGTTACTGTGACAGGGGGTCGTGGTTACTGTGACAGGGGGGTCCTGGTTACTGTGACAGGGGGGTCCTGGTTACTGTGACAGGGGGGGTCCTGGTTACTGTGACGGGGGGTCCTGGTTACTGTGACAGGGGGGGGGGTCCTGGTTACTGTGAAAGGGGGTCGTGGTTACTGTGACAGGGGGTCCTGGTTACTGTGACAGGGGGGTCCTGGTTACTGTGACAGGGGGGTCCTGGTTACTGTGACAGGGGGGTCGTGGTTACTGTGACAGGGGGGTCCTGGTTACTGTGACAGGGGGTCCTGGTTACTGTGACAGGGGGGGGGTCCTGGTTACTGTGAAAGGGGGGTCGTGGTTACTGTGACAGGGGGTCCTGGTTACTGTGACAGGGGGGTCCTGGTTACTGTGACAGGGGGTCCTGGTTACTGTGACAGGGGGGTCCTGGTTACTGTGACGGGGGTCCTGGTTACTGTGACAGGGGGTCCTGGTTACTGTGACAGGGGGTCTGGTTACTGTGACAGGGGGGTCCTGGTTACTGTGACAGGGGGGTCCTGGTTACTGTGACAGGGGGTCCTGGTTACTGTGACAGGGGGGTCCTGTTACTGTGACAGGGGGTCCTGGTTACTGTGACAGGGGGGTCGTGGTTACTGTGACAGGGGGGTCCTGGTTACTGTGACGGGGGGTCCTGGTTACGTGACAGGGGGGGGGTCCTGGTTACTGTAAAGGGGTCGTGGTTACTGTGACAGGGGGTCCTGGTTACTGTGACAGGGGGGTCCTGGTTACTGTGACAGGGGGGTCCTGGTTACTGTGACAGGGGGTCTGGTTACTGTGACGGGGGTCCTGGTTACTGTGACAGGGGGGTCCTGGTTACTGTGACAGGGGGGTCCTGGTTACTGTGACGGGGGGGTCCTGGTTACTGTGACAGGGGGTCCTGGTTACTGTGACGGGGGGTCCTGGTTACTGTGACAGGGGTCCTGGTTACTGTGACAGGGGGTCCTGGTTACTGTGACAGGGGGGTCCTGGTTACTGTGACAGGGGGGTCCCTGGTTACTGTGACAGGGGGTCCTGGTTACTGTGACAGGGGNCAGAATCGAGCTATTAGCTCTTGGACCCCGCATTTCTACCCAATCTATTTTTTCTCTATTACCCTCTATATATATTTCTCTCTAACACACACACACACACACACACACACACACACACACACACACACACACACACACACACACACACACACACACACATACATGAATGTGTGACAAAGAGAATGACAAAGAGGTGTGTGAAGAACTCAACAAAAGGTTCCAGGAGGTCTTTACAATTGAACAGGGAGATGTCACGGCGCTGGGAGAGGTGGCAGCAAACCAGGTGACCTTGGATAGGTTCGAAATTACAAGAGATTAGGTCAAGAAGCACCTATTAGAGCTGGATGTGAGAAAAGCTGTTGGGCCAGACGGAATCTCGCCATGGGTATTGAAAGAGTGTGCAGGAGCACTTTGCTTTCCACTCTCCATAGTGTATAGTAAGTCACTGGAAACGGGAGACCTACCAGAAATATGGAAGACTGCTAATGTAGTACCAATATACAAAAAGGGTGACAGACAAGAGGCACTGAACTACAGGCCAGTGTCCTTAACTTGTATACCATGCAAGGTGATGGAGAAGATTGTGAGAAAAAACCTAGTAACACATCTGGAGAGAAGGGACTTCGTGACAACCCATCAACATGGGTTCAGGGAGGGTAAATCTTGCCTTACAGGCTTGATAGAATTCTACGATCAGGTGACAAAGATTAAGCAAGAAAGAGAAGGATGGGCGGACTGCATTTTTTTGGACTGTCGGAACGCCTTTGACACAGTACCCCATAAAAGGTTGATGCATAAGCTGGAGAAACAGGCAGGAGTAACTGGTATGGCGCTCCCAGTGGATAAGGGAGTACCTAAGCAATAGGAAGCAGAGAGTTACAGTGAGGGGTGAGACCTCAGAATGGCGTGAAGTCACCAGTATAGTCCCACAGGGCTCTGTGCTTGGACCTATCCTGTTTCTGATATACGTAAATGATCTCCCAGAGGGTATAGACTCATTCCTCTCAATTCTGATATACGTAAATGATCTCCCAGAGGGTATAGACTCATTCCTCTCAATGTTTGCTGACGACGCCAAAATTATGAGAAGGATTAAGACAGAAGAGGACAGCTTGAGGCTTCAAGAAGACCTGGACAAGCTGCAGGAATGGTCGAACAAATGGCTGTTAGAGTTTAACCCAAGCAAATGTAATGTAATGAAGATAGGGGTAGGAAGCAGGAGACCAGATACAAGGTATCATTTGGGACAGGAAATACTTCAAGAGTCAGAGAGAGAAAAAGACCTGGGGGTTGATATCACGCCAGACCTGTCCCCTGAAGCTCATATCAAGAGGATAACATCAGCAGCATATGCCAGGTTGGCTAACATAAGAACGGCCTTTAGAAACTTGTGTAAGGAATCTTTCAGAACATTATATACCACATATGTCAGACCAATCCTGGAGTATGCGGCTCCAGCATGGAGTCCATATCTAGTCAAGCATAAGACTAAACTGGAAAAGGTTCAAAGGTTTGCCACCAGACTAGTACCCGAGCTGAGAGGTATGAGCTACGAGGAGAGACTACAGGAATTAACCTCACTTCGTTGGAAGACAGAAGTTAGGGGGGACATGATCACCACATTCAAGATTCTCAAGGGAATCGACAGGGTAGATAAAGACAGGCTATTTAACGCAAGGGACACAGGTGGAAACTGAGTGCCCAAATGAGCCACAGAGATATTAGAAAGAACTTTTTTAGTGTCAGAGTGGTTGACAAATGGAATGCATTAGGAAGTAATGTGGTGGAGGCTGACTCCATACACAGCTTCAAGTGTAGATATGATAGAGCCCAATAGGCTCAGGAAACTGTACACCTGTTGATTGACGGTTGAGAGGCGGGACCAAAGAGCCAGAGCTCAACCCCCGCAAACACAACTAGGTGAGTACTAGGTGAGTACACACACACACACACACACACACACACACACACACACACACACACACACACACACACACACACACACACACACACACACACACACACACACATGAAGGGACACAGTGCACCAGCGGGATGACTCTCCTCTGTGCTTCAGTTACCTGAGCCGGGAAGCAGATTTACCAGCAATGGCTCTTAATAATTTTAGTGTTGACCTTTGACCTTGTGAAAGAGGAGGTCGACGCCAGTAAATCCAACGAGCATTATTTGTACCCACTTTCCTCTCACCACTGAACCTGTCTACCCACCTACAGTTCTTGCCTCCCACTAAAGTGTCAGATCTATGTCCAAATCCTCAGAAATAGCAATACAGAATACATTACATTACATGAAGCAGGAATTGAATTATTCAATTCCTGCTTTATAAGGATTGGCTAACTCTGACAAGTCCAATTCCCAATATATAAATTGACAATTAAACAAAATAACAAGTAATTAACTATATAACTAACACTACTGCAGTACATTTGAAGTACAGAATAAAAAAAAATTAAAAAAATATTATTTAATTTAACCTAAGGTGCTCTATTGACAAACATATTTATACTGGATAATAAGAGGTGTGAGGCGCCTCAGTAGTGGCTCTACCGGGCAGAGGGAACGTGACACTTGGCATTAACAACAACAACATTGTCACGGTGGCCTTTGCAGTGTGAAAATTTCAGAGGAGTTAAGGAATACTCAAGCGATAACTGACGACTATTTACGTTAATATCAAAATTAACAAATTATATATGAACAATATACAACACCCCTTAAGTGACGCACCTGGCTAGCACACACATACAAACTTATATAAACTTACGTTAACAGAAAAATAAGGATGACTGAATTTATTTACATAAAAAGACTTAAAAGTTGGAGACGAAAAAGCGGGAGGCGAGCGACGTGCAGAGGCAGTAGTGTTAATTACCTGAGCACCTCAGATACACTGCTGAGGTGACTTGTTGTTGTTTAAGATTCCCTACTTGGAACAAAAAGTTGCCAGTAGCACGGGCTATGGTGAGCCCGTTGTGGACTTAGCTGGCACAGGAGTGGGGCTGTGTGCTGAGGTGACCGAGGTCAAGGGTATTTATACCCCAGATGGTGACGTCACATCATCTGCCACCGAGGCTTGGAAGGATGAGTCGGCGGTATAATAGGTGTTACCTAGACGTAACAAGGAGCCGGCAGGTGTTGGAGCCCATACCTGCCTGGGGCCCTCGGCCTGGGATGAGGGTGTGGTGGTGGTGGTGGTGGTGGGGTCGAGGTATTGGTGGTGTCTAGGGAGGAACTCCATACCGGCCGTAATACGCGGTATGTACACTCATGAACAACGAAGGTGAGAAGGAAGAGGCAGTTTCCTCTCCTGTGTTGGCGAATTATGTGGCAGAGTAAAAGAGTTGTATTATGAAGGACTATATCTGTGGGAGGTGGAATACATAGAATGGTTGTGTATTACCTAGTTGTGCTTGCGGGGGTTGAGCTCTGCTCTTTCGGCCCGCCTCTCAACTATCAATCAACTGTTTCTACTACTACTACTACTATTTTTTTCCACGCCACACACACCCCAGGAAGCAGCCCGTGACAGCTGACTAACACCCAGGTACCTATTTACTGCTAGGTAATAGGGGCATAGGATCAAAGAAACTCTGCCCATCGTTTCTCGCCGGCGCCCGGGATCGAACCCGAGACCACAGGATCACGTGTCCAGCGTGCTGTCCGCTCGGCCGCCGGCTCCCTCGGCTGTGTGTGTGTGTATATATACTTACCTAATTATACTTACCTAATTGTGCTTGCGGGGGTTGAGCTCTGGCTTTTTGGTCCCACCTCTCAACCGTCAAACAACAGGTGTACAGATTCCTGAGCCTATTGGGCTCTATCATATCTACACTTGAAACTGTGTATGGAGTCAGCCTCCACCACATCGCTTCCTAATGCATTCCATTTGTCAACCACTCTGACACTAAAAAAGTTCTTTCTAATATCTCTGTGGCTCATTTGGGCACTCAGTTTCCACCTGTGTCCCCTAGTGCGTGTGCCCCTTGTGTTAAACAGCCTGTCTTTATCAACCCTGTCGATTCCCTTGAGAATCTTGAATGTGATCATGTCCCCCCTAACTTCTGTCTTCCAACGAAGTGAGGTTCAATTCCCGTAGTCTCTCCTCGTAGCTCATACCTCTCAGCTCGGGTACTAGTCTGGTGGCAAACCTTTGAACCTTTTCCAGTTTAGTCTTATGCTTGACTAGATATGGACTCCATGCTGGAGCCGCATACTCCAGGATTGGTCTGACATATGTGGTATACAAAGTTCTGAAAGATTCCTTACACAAGTTTCTAAAGGCCGTTCTTATGTTAGCCAACCTGGCATATGCTGCTGATGTTATCCTCTTGATATGAGCTTCAGGGGACAGGTCTGGCGTGATATCAACCCCCAGGTCTTTCTCTCTCTCTGACTCTTGAAGTATTTCCTGTCCCAAATGATACCTTGTATCTGGTCTCCTGCTTACCAGATACCCTACCCCTATCTTCATTACATTACATTTGCTTGGGTTAAACTCTAACAGCCATTTGTTCGATCATTCCTGCAGCTTGTCCAGGTCTTCTTGAAGCCTCAAGCTGTCCTCCTCTGTCTTAATCCTTCTCATAATTTTGGCGTCGTCAGCAAACATTGAGAGGAATAAGTCTATACCCTCTGGGAGATCATTTACGTATATCAGAATTGAGAGGAATGAGTCTATACCTCTGGGAGATCATTTACGTATATCAGAAACAGGATAGGTCCAAGCACAGAGCCCTGTGGGACTCCACTGGTGACTTCACGCCATTCTGAGGTCTCACCCCTCACTGTAACTCTCTGCTTCCTATTGCTTAGGTACTCCCTTATCCACTGGAGCGCCCTACCAGTTACTCCTGCCTGTTTCTGCAGCTTATGCATCAGCCTTTTATGGGGTACTGTGTCAAAGGCGTTCTGACAGTCCAAAAAAATGCAGTCCGCCCATCCTTCTCTTTCTTGCTTAATCTTTGTCACCTGATCGTAGAATTCTATCAAGCCTGTAAGGCAAGATTTACCTTCCCTGAACCCATGTTGATGGGTTGTCACGAAGTCTCTTGTCTCCAGATGTGTTACTAGTTTTTTTTCTCACAATCTTCTCTATCACCTTGCATGGTATACAAGTTAAGGACACTGGCCTGTAGTTCAGTGCCTCTTGTCTGTCGCCCTTTTTGTATATTGGTACTACATTAGCAGTCTTCCAGAAATATTGAAGACGGCGAATGTGGTCCCAATATACAAAAAGGGTGACAGACAAGAGGCACTGAACTACAGGCCAGTGTCCTTGACTTGTATACCAAGCCATTACGACTATATAGCACTTGGAAGGGATGGAGAGAATATACAGTCCCTCTCCGGTGTCACACTAAGTCCCTTCGGGATCTCCATAGCCTAGTCTCCATTCCTTCTGTTAGGTATTCCTTACCCATTTAGTTTTCCGTTACTCACGGGTGGCCATCGATTTGTATTGAATTCTCGTGTGGTGTTGTATCAATGGCGTTTGCAGTCCAGAAATATGCAGTCTGCTTAACCCTCTCTGTCCTGCCTTATTTTCGTTATTTTATCATAGAATTCCAGTAGGTTCGTTAGGCACGATTTCCCTTTCCTAAAGAAATGTTGGTGTTGTTTACATAACTAATTCTCTCCAGGTGTGTAACTGGTCTTATTCTGATAATTCTTTCTGGTACTCTGAAGGGCCTTGTTGTCAGCGATGATTGGCCTGTAGTTAAGTGCCTCTTCTGTCTCTTGAAAATTGGTACCATATTTGCCTTCTTGAAGCAGCTAAGCCTTGAAAGTGACTTGTTAAAGATGCTTACAAGAGGCACTCTGAGGGCGTGTGAGTGACTTGTTAAAGATGCTTACAAGAGCACGCTGAGGGCGTGTGAGTGACTTGTTAAAGATGCTTACAAGAGGCACTCTGAGGGCGTTTGAGTGACTTGTTAAAGATGCTTACAAGAGGCACGCTGAGGGCGTGTGAGTGACTTGTTAAAGATGCTTACAAGAGGCACTCTGAGGCGTGTGAGTGACTTGTTAAAGATGCTTACAAGAGGCCCACCTCTGAGGGCGTGTGATGCCTCTTTTAATATCTAC
>WNGS01166226.1:9960161-10003805 GCA_020271785.1 Procambarus virginalis | reverse complement strand
ACGCGTGGACATCTTCAAGAGAAAACTAGATAGTTTCCTCAAGGAGTGCCGACCACCGGGTTGTGGTGGGTATGTGGGCCTGCGGGCCGCTCCAAGCAACAGCCTGGTGGACCAAACTCTCACAAGTCAGCCTGGCCTCGGGCCGGGCTTGGGGGGTAGAAGAACTCCCAGAACCCCATCAACCAGGTTATAACATCAATCATGTCCTCACTTGCTTTTCACCTTCCTAGAGATTGCAAAGTCTAACTTTTCCGTAATCTTCATAAGGGAGAGTTTAATTGTAATGTAATACAATTAATGTATTACAATTAATTACAATTAATTAATGTAATAATTTAATGTAACCGTTTAATTCAAAATTGGACGTACTGTATCATTAAATGTCTTCTTACTAATCGAATTTTAAGATTTAATTTAATTAATTTAATTTAAGATACAATATTTATAATATTTATGCTCAAGATCCCTGGTAATAATTACATCAAGACCCATTTAAGGAAGTGACTACTGTTGACATTTCTGTCAGATTACCGGAGACGCTCTTGTGATCTCTCGCGTCTTGCTGTGCGTCTTATAAATCACAATTATGACCCCATGAGGCAATATTATTAGTCGTTTGGTTCTCGTTTCCTTCAGATAAAGAAGCTGAATCAGTATAATGATTTAATAGGATGTTAATTGTGGTGTGGCCAGGACTGTGGGGGTGAAGGAGCCTGGCCGACGCCAGGACGACGCAAGATGTGGGGGTGAAGGAGCCTGGACCGACGCCAGGGACCCTGTGGGGGGTGACAGCTAGGGACCGACGCCGGACTGGGGGTGAGAGCCGACCGACCAGGACTGTGGGGTGAAGGAGCCTGGACCGACGCTGACGAGCAGGACTGTGGGGGTGAAGGAGCCTGGACCGACGCCAGGGACCGACGCCAAGGACTGTGGGGGTGAAGGAGCCTGGACCGACGCTGCGACGCGACTGTGGGGGTGAAGGAGCCTGGGCGCTAGGGACCGCGCCAGGACTGTGGGGGGTGAAGGAGCCTGGCCGACGCCAGGACTGTGGGGGTGAAGGAGCCTGGACCGACGCAGGACGCCGATGTGGGGAGTGAAGGAGCCTGGACCGACGCTAGGGACCGACGCCAGGACTGTGGGGGTGAAGGAGCCTGGACCGACGCTAGGGACCGACGCCAGGACTGTGGGGGTGAAGGAGCCTGGACCGACGCCAGGACTGTGGGGATAAAGGAGCCCGGACTGACGCCAGGGACCGACGCCAGGACTGTGGGGATGAAGGAGCCAGGACCGACGCCAGGACTGTGGGGGTGAAGGAGCCTGAACCGACGCCAGGGACTGTGGGGGTGAAGGAGCCTGGACCGACGCCAGGAATGTGGGGGTGAAGGAGCCTGGACCGACGCTAGGGACCGACGCCAGGACTGTGGGGGTGAAGGAGCCTGGACCGACGCTAGGGTCCGACGCCAGGACTGTGGGGTGAAGGAGCCTGGACCGACGCCCAGGACTGTGAGGATAAAGGAGCCCGGACTGACGCCAGGGACCGAAGCCAGGACTGTGGGGATGAAGGAGCCAGGACCGACGCCAGGACTGTGGGGGTGAAGGAGCCTGAACCGACGCCAGGACTGTGGGGGTGAAGGAGCCTGGACCGACGCCAGGACTGTGGGGATGAAGGAGCCTGGACCGACGCCAGGACTGTGGGGATGAAGGAGCCTGGACCGACGCCAGGGACCGACGCCAGGACTGTGGGGGTGAAGAAGCCTGGACCGACGCCAGGACTGTGGGGGTGAAGAAGCCTGGACCGACGCCAGGGACCGACGCCAGGACTGTGGGGGTGAAGGAGCCTGGACCGACGCCAGGACTGTGGGGGTGAAGAAGCCTGGACAGACGCCAGGGACCGACGCCAGGACTGTGGGGGTGAAGGAGCCTGGACCGGTGTTTAGCTATTAAATCTTCATTTAAACACACAGATATACTTAATGATTACTATAAATTTATAAATAAACAGGGAAACACATAATATTGAATAACTCCCCCTAATTTCAACTTCAATATTTTCATATTGAATATAAGATATGCAAATTGTGTGAAAATGGCATTTTAAGTCTTATCTTAATCTTAAATATCATCTATCATACAGATACTGAATTATAAATAGTTAATGTTACATTACCAGCATCCAAGTCGTCAGCATGCACCTTTCTGAAGATGGTAGTACCCACTGGTGTCAGCTGTAGAAAACAACAAAATATCATATCTCAGAATTGTATATATTTTGTTTAATATATTTATATACAGTATATATACTGTATATATATAAATGTATACCTTAATGCGTTATTGATCTTACTGGTGACTCAGTCGTTCACTTTTGTGTGACATGTCTCGGGTGTGAATTATGTAATTACCTAAGTGTAATTACCCAAGTGTAGTTACAGGATGAGAGCTACGCTCGTGGTGTCCCGTCTTCCCAGCACTCTTTGTCATATAACGCTTTGAAACTACTGACGGTCTTGGCCTCCACCACCTTCTCCCCTAACTTGTTCCAACCGTCTACCACTCTGTTTGCGAAAGTGAATTTTCTTATATTTCTTCGGCATCTGTGTTTAGCTAGTTTATATCTATGACCTCTTGTTCTTAAAGTTCCAGGTCTCCGGAAATCTTCCCTATCGATTTTATCAATTCCTGTTACTATTTTGTATGTAGTGATCATACCACCTCTTTTTCTTCTGTCTTCTAGTTTTGGCATATTTAATGCCTCTAACCTCTCCTCGTAGCTCTTGCCCTTCAGTTCTGGAAGCCACTTAGTAGCATGTCTTTGCACCCTTTCCAGTTTGTTGATGTGCTTCTTAAGATATGGGCATCACACAACCGCTGCATATTCTAGCTTTGGCCTAACAAAAGTCGTGAACAATTTCTTTAGTATATCACCATCCTTGTATTTAAAAGCAATTCTGAAGGTAGAAAGCGTGGCATAGGCTCCTTGCACAATATTCTTTATGTGGTCCTCAGGTGATAGTTTTCTATTTAGAACCACCCCTAGATCTGTTTCTTTATCAGAATTCTTTAAAGATTTCTCACATAATATATAGGTTGTGTGGGGTCTATGTTCCCCTATTCCACATTCCATAACATGGCATTTATTAACATTAAATTCCATTTGCCAAGTGGTGCTCTATATACTTAATTTGTCCAGGTCATCTTGAAGGGCATGACAATCATCTAAGTTTCTTATCCTTCCTATTATCTTAGCATCATCAGCAAACATGTTCATATAATTCTGTATACCAACTGGTAGATCATTTATGTAGACAATAAACATCACTGGTGCAAGAACTGAACCCTATGGTACTCCACTTGTGACATTTCTCCATTCCGATACATTGCCTCTGATCACTGCCCTCATTTTTCTATCAGTCAGAAAATTTTTCACCCATGTTAGTAGCTTATCCTGTCACCCCTCCAATATTTTCCAGTTTCCAGAACAACCTCTTATGTGGAACTCTGTCGAAAGCCTTTTTTAGGTCCAGATAGATGCAGTCAACCCAACCATCTCTTTCCTGTAATATCTCTGTTGCTCAATCACCTCTTTTTCTTCTGTCTTCTATGACAGACAGAAGAAACATGACATGTTTTCTTCGTGTCTGCAATGATCGGGGTGGGGTGGTTCGTGATT
Organism: Procambarus virginalis; assembly: GCA_020271785.1. Classification (NCBI taxonomy): domain Eukaryota; kingdom Metazoa; phylum Arthropoda; class Malacostraca; order Decapoda; family Cambaridae; genus Procambarus; species Procambarus virginalis. The sequence continues at coordinate 10,000,135 of WNGS01166226.1, read as the reverse complement.
TGGTGTGTGCGTCTCTCCTCAGTGCAGAGGTGTCGTCAATAGTTTCGTTAAGTTTTTCCTTGCCTCATTGTACTCTTCTAGTTGTGCTTGTGGGGGTTTCATGTCGGCTCTTTGGGCCCCTCTCTCACCCGTCATTCTACTGGTGTACACATTCCTGAGCTTCTCGAGCTCCTGCATTTCTACGTTTGCAGCCTCCACCTCATCACTGCCTCCTGCTTTCCCTTTCCTTACTACTCTGCCTCTGGACAAGTTCTTTTAATATCTCTGTGGCTCTTTTGGGTACTCGGTTTCCACCTGTGTCCCATTATGGGTGTACCAATCATATTGATTCATCCATCTTTTCTACCCTGTCCATTCCCCTGGGGAAGTGGTGGGTGATGGTCATGTCTATCGGTCTTGTTTTCCTGGGGCAGTTTTGTCTTGTGTACGAGACTGTGGTACTTCTGTATATTATTACCTCAGAGTTGGGTTTACGAACTGTGGTCATTGGCTTGTTTTCATTATTTATTATGAGCACCGATTTTGTGCCTAGCAACCTTGCCCTGCATGCTTGCTCCCTAGCCTACGGCTCTCAAGCGCCAGTCCGTATTACGGCCATTTTAGCTATAAGGCTTTTTTATAACAAAAAACAAAATTCATTAATATTGTGAGTCTTATCCGCCAGCAAATGCGGTAGGTAGGGCTCCCCTACAGATTCGTTTCTGGGTGCCCTAGGGTTCCTCGGATTCATCTTTTCAGAGGGTTTTCTTCCTCTTGGTTTCCCCTTGCGGTGGTTCGGGAGGCCCTTGGCACGTACCTCCTGTGAGACCCGGTTTACACCTCTGTGTTGGAACCAGTTTTGTTTGAGTTCAGTTCATCTTACATTGATCGGGTGCATTTTGAGATTCCAGCGTCTTCCTGGCTGGCAGCCTACCTCAACGACTGGTTGGTGTGGGCTCCCTGCAGCCTGCTCGTCTGCTAGCCAGGATCTGGTTCTTTCCCAGCTTGCCGGATTCGGGTTCCGAGTAACTTGGAGGAAGTCCCAGTTGGTTCCGTCCCAGGTTTGGGCATGGCTAGGCCTGGTGTGGGGTTCTCGGATTGAGTCCGTTTCTCTCCCTCCTGCGGCTTTGCTCCAGTTGCGGTCCCGCTTTTGGCTATTTTTGATAGGGACCCGGGTCACTTGGTGGTTGCTTGAGCAGCTGTGTGGTAGCCTGATCTTTGCTGTGCTGGTTTATCCGCTGCTTGATGTTGCTTGGTGCAGGGTTTGGCAAACCCCGCTGTGCAGGGTTTGGCTTCAAAGGCCGTTTTGGTATCTTAGGAGTGACCTCTTTTGTTGCTCTCGCAATTGCTACCAGCTTTACTGCTTTGCAGCTTTACACCACTACCTGCGAGCCACTGGTTCTGTGCCGGTGGACACTCTCTAGGTGGATCCGGTTTCCTTGGTTACCTGTTCCAGGGCTCATGTGTCACAAATTTTCCGCAGTGTCATGAAGTCTAGCCAGCCTGTGGTCTACCCTCGTGCCTATGCTGTTAGGAAGTATGCTGTTCTCGCAGCAATTTTTAGCAATATATCTTGGGTCGACATTTGGAGGTCGAACAGAGTCCTGACCACCAGGTATCTCTTGCACATTCTGGTTCCTTTCTGGTCATGTGTGGCTTTGGGGCGCCTCTCACTGCAGTCCTTTTCTTTCTCGACTTGAGATCTGTAGTGCTGCCACCTCCCGGGTAAGTCCCGCCTTTTACTTATCTTTGGGTAGTTACCTTCAGGGAGCTGACGGGGCTCCCCGCAGAAAACCAATGTTGAATGCAATAAAACGTCATTTTTCTCGGTGAGCCCCAGAGGCTCCCTGACACCCTCTCTCCCTACGGTTGGCAGTTTTCATCGTTCAAGAAGTGGAGTGGTGGGCTAGCTGCATGAACTGTTGCTTATTGGGTTTCTTTCTAGGGGGAGTTATTTTGATCTTTTTGGATGTAGATTGCAAAGGTTAACCTGACAGTGGTCTGTTTTGATTTGGCTACTTTTCTGGGTCCTTCCTTGGTTGCTGGCAATTATGACATACATTAAATGTAAAGTGCTCATAGGCCATTTGCTCCCTGCACCGTCCTGAGGAGGGCCAGTTTCTGGCTCGTGGTCCCCGGTAGGCATAAAGGCTCCTGTGACTGATGATCCCAAACTAATATAGCACATATCAGTTCAAATAGCTTCAGGGAGCCTCCGGGGCTCGCCCAGAAAATGGTGTTCATTACATTCAAGGCTGGTTGTGTGTACCATAAGTCTTAGTGTCAAATATGACATTTAAGATTTATGGTCAAGTAGGAAGTAACAATGATATTGAGGACTTGCCAAGAGATCTACATGAACTTCACAAATGGTCAGAAGACTGGGAACTGTATAAATCTCTGGTGCCCATCTTACAGTATTGTATCCAAGCATGGAGACCTTGTCTTCAAAAAGACATATGCTTTGAAGAAAAATCGAATGACAAAGCATTCCTGAATTAAGTCAACTCTCATACCAGGAATGGTTAAGGGCTACAGGGTGCCAACACTGCAAACCAGACATGACAGGGCTGATCTAATCAAAACTTTTAAAATACTGTACAGAACAATTTGGAGGATGTTGATCCAGAACACTTCTTCAAAAGGTTAGATGTACCATGAACAAGGAGCAACAGTTTTAAGCTCAACAAGCCACAATGCAGGATGGAAAACAGGAGATACTTTTTCACCCATAAAGTTATAAACTCATGGAACTGCCTACCCTCTAAAGCTATATGTGCCCAAAAAAACTGCTGAATTATTGCACAAGCAACAGCCAGTCCCATTATATCTTGCAACTGTTAAGTGATTTACTGTTTGAAACGCGTAACTATACAGGATCAATTACTTTGAGGAGATGGACGAAACCATTCACACACCTCACAGGATGAGTATGGGGTGCACAATAAACTACCACTCACAGGATGAGTATGGGGGCACAATAAACTACCACTCACAGGATGAGTATGGGTGCACAATAAACTACCACTCACAGGATGAGTATGGGTGCACAATAACTACCACTCACAGGATGAGTATGGGGTGCACAATAGCGCAGTAGCCTGCGCGCTGGAAGCCACAATCAGTAGTACAGAGTCTCTTCCAGTTTTGCCAGACATGTCAGGATGGAGCAGGACTACAATGAGCTTGCAATGGGCCTGCGGGCCGCTCCAAGCAACAGCCTGGTGGACCAAACTCTCACAAGTCAAGCCTGGCCTCAGGCCGGGCTTGGGGAGTAGAACAACTCCCAGAACCCCATCAAGCAGTGGTCAGACCCAAGATTGATGGGCATAAATAGAGAGGGATCTGATCAATTTCTCTGACGCCGTATCTATGACGCAAACAGAAATAGGCAACCGGAGGAGATAGGGCTCTGCGGTTCAACATAACCACAGGGTTCATCAGCAAAGGGGTGAAATGCTGTTAGTCTGTCCTTTATCCTTGGTCTATATGAAGAGTATCTCAGGCAGCATTTTGCACACACACATACACACACACGCACACACACACACACACACACACACACACACACACACACACACACACACACACACACACACACACACACACACACACACACTGTCAATTCCCCTTCTCAGGGGAATTGACAGGGCGGACAAAGAGAAACTCTTCACCACGGGTGGGACACGAACAAGGGGACACAGGTGGAAACTTAGTACCCAGATGAGCCACNTCTGGAGAAGCAACAAGTCCGCCATAGGGCGACAACTAGACGAGCCGCGTGCAGAAACTGAGAGACCGCAGACTCTGCAAACAGCAAGGACAAAACGGAGACGAAAACCTAAGAGCCAGGGCCCAGCGGAATCCAAAGAGAGGGCGAGCACAGCCTGACGGCACGCGAGGCGAGAAGCATAGAACAGAGACACCGCTTCCTTCAGGATGGGCGCAAAAAGCTTCAACAGAGCAGCAGAAGCCCGAGCAGCCGAAGACAGCGCCCCGGACGAAGGCCCTTCACTCAACGCTCCCACATCCTCCTCAAGCCAAGCCGAAGACAGCTCGAGAAGGGAAAGAAACGCAAGACCGAAGCCAAATGCCCACGGGAGCGCAAATCCTCCGCAACCAACGAAGCCGAAAGCTGAGAACCTGCACATGAAGCTGGAAAAGACCAACATCCCGAGAAAGCACGGGAGCGAATAAACACGCATTAAGGTGCTCAAACTCGCCCCCCAAGTAAACCTGCAGAAAACTAGCAGTTTCTCGCCAATCAAGCGTGCGGGTCCGACAGAACCCGTGCCACGCCCCCAACGAAAAGAGAGGGCAGTCTGCTAGCCAGGAAGACTCCGGAACCTCCAAACGCACCCAAAAACGGGAAGAAGAACCGAACTCAAACGAGGACGGATCCATTGGGGAGGCATAATCCGGGTCTCGGCAGAGGTATGCAGCAAGAGCTTCCCGAGCCACCTTCGCGGAGAGCCGGGAAGTAGCAAACCCCTGAAAAGACGGATCCGAAGTACCCAAAGGCACCCGGAACCGAACCCGGGGAGGAGCCGAACCCAAATCATACTCATACAGGGAAGGGGGGTAAGAAAACCCCTCCCCCTGCAACAGTAAGCCCCGCGGGGAAGGCAAAAGCACCCAAGCAGGGTCACAAGGAGCCCAAGGCCCCCAGGTCGACTCCTCCCCAGCCCCAGGATCCCCCACATCGGGACCCGGGGCGGAGCCGTCCTCCAAACCCTCCACCCCTGAAGAAAAGGCAGAGTCCAAGGGAAAGGCTGACAAGAAGGGGGTCTGCTGGTGGGACCCAGAAGCCTCGGTAGGAGGTATCGGCTCAAATGCCTCCGTCCCCACCCGGATGGGGCAGCCCCCGAAGCAGCCCGAGTCTCACCACCAATGAAACCCTGCGCCGATGCCGAAACCTTCCGACGCTTAGGAGCCGGACACAGGGGGGGAGGCTCAGGAAGAACCACAGGGGAAGGACCAGAGGGCGCGGCTGGAGTCAGAGCCATAGCGACCAACGCCCCCAGGTCAGGGTCCCGAAAACCAAAACGGGGCAGCCTCGGGGCATCCAGGTGGGAAACTAACCTAGCGCGTTGCAATAACCTAAACCTAACATGCAACGCTGATGCTGCCTGTACCCTGACGGGGACATCCTCAGAGTAAAACTGGAGCACAAGCAGAGAACACGACTCGCAAGACTCAGGGTCAAAGGTGTCATTGACCCAACAGGCAGCATGACGGAGGCAAAACAGGTGACTGTCACCCTGAGACAAGGGCACATCGCAACCTTCAAACCCGCACAAGGCAGGCTGGAACTCGGGAGACGCATCCATGGGTCCCCGAGCCCCGACAGGGGTTTCCAGGGCCCGTAGGTTAGCAACTACGGGAAGCCCGGGCAAGGTGTTGCGAAACCGGTGAAGAAACCCAAAAACAAGGGTAAAGATTAATACTGAAAACCCCTGGGACGTGTACAAGCACGGGGCCTAGCAGAGGGCCACCAAAACAAACCAGGGGAACTATGGGCCCACAAGGCAGAGCCTCCACCAGGCAAAGTAAAACAAAACAAAAGAAAAACCCCGCAAAAGTACACCGTCCCCAGAGGCAACAGGCACCGGTCGCCGCGTAGGTGGCAGGCAGCGCAACACCTTGGCGCCCTAACCAGCACAACACCACTCCCTACCCAAGGCCAAACAAGAGCCCCAAGCCCCAGCTGGCCCCAAGGGCGAGGCAAATGCCGAGCAGCAAGAACCTCTACGGGAGCGGTTCCCGAACGCCCCAGAGAAGATAACCCTGACACGCAAGGGCAGTACTCACAGGGCGCCTAGGGAAGGAAACCCCTAGACGCATGCAGCCCCGGCACTGATGAAGTACTCCTGGCCACCGCAAACCACAAAAACAGCAGAGAACGCCACACGAGGCAAAAACCGCTAAGGAAATTGAGGCCAGAGAAGCGTGTATCCCGGTTGACACTAGCTTGCGAACTGAAGGCAGCCGGCGCGGTGAGGTCCGGGCCCCCCCCTCCCCCTCCCGGGGAGGGGAGGGCTGCGCGGACAACCGGCGCGGCAGTAAAGTGATTGTTTGATTGTTTTCCTTGTGATTGTAGGGAGTTTTTTCTACCTTTCTGTTCGGTTTGTTGTAGTTTTCTACCATGTGGGGTTTGTTTTGTTACGCCTACCTTTCTGGGTGCCTAACCCCGGTCGATGGCAGATAAGGAAACCCCCAACTATATGGGGTTTTCCAGGGCCATTGCTCCCTGAAACCTCTCTGAAGGGGCCAGGTTCTGGCGCTGGTCCCTGGTAGGTCTGAACTCCATAGCTAGTGTCCCGGTCTAACATAACATACATTAGCCCGATAAGCTCCAGGAGCCGTAGGGGCTCCCCACAGAAAAGTTCAGAGGTATGCCACTAGACTAGTCCCAGAACTAAGAGGCATGAGTTACGAGGAAAGGCTGCGGGAAATGCACCTTACAACACTGGAAGACAGAAGAGTAAGGGGAGACATGATCACTACGTGATCACCCTATCCCCCCTGGACTTTGAAGAAGCCATAAACAGTATGCCTATGCACTCTGCACCAGGCCCGGATTCTTGGAACTCCATATTCATCAAGAACTGCAAAAAACCACTATCGCAGGCCCTCCACATTCTGTGGAGACAAAGTCTAGATACTGGCATTATTCCTGATATACTAAAAACAGCAGAGATAGCACCACTTCATAAAGGAGGAAATAAGGCAGAGGCAAAAAATTACAGACCGATAGCGTTAACATCGCACATCATTAAAATTTTTAAGAGAGTGCTAAGAAGTAAGCTCACAAAATACATGGAAGCACAGCATCTCCATAACCCCCGACAACATGGTTTCAGAACAGGGCGCTCTTGCCTGTCGCAGTTGCTGGACCACTATGATATGGCATTAGATGCTATGGAAGACAAACAAAACGCTGATGTAATTTACACAGATTTCGCAAAAGCTTTTGATAAATGTGACCATGGTGTTATTGCACATAAAATGCGCTCAAAAGGAATTACCGGAAAAATAGGCAGATGGATCTACAATTTCCTGACCAACAGAACCCAATGTGTAATAGTCAACAAAATAAAATCCAGCCCATCAACCGTTAAGAGCTCAGTCCCCCAGGGTACTGTGCTTGCTCCAGTACTTTTCTCATCCTCATATCGGACATAGACAAGAACACAACCTATAGCACTGTATCATCCTTTGCAGATGACACCAGGATCTTCATGAGAGTAGGCAACATAGAGGACACGGCAAACCTCCAGTCAGATGTAGATCAGGTCTTTCTATGGGCTACAGAAAATAATATGGTGTTTAACGAAGATAAGTTCCAGCTCATGCGCTATGGAAAAATGAAAATATAAAAACGGAAACCACGTACAAAACTCAGGCAAATCATAACATAGCATGAAAAGGCAATGTAAAGGATTTGGGTGTACTCATGTCGGAAGACCTTACCTTTAAAGAACACAATAAAGTGGCCGTCACAACTGCACGAAAAATGACGGGTTGGATAACAAGAACTTTTCACACTAGAGATGCTATACCGATGATGATACTTTTCAAAACGCTGGTGCTCTCTAGAGTGGAGTACTGCTGCACAATGACAGCCCCTTTCAAAGCTGGAGAAATTGCTGACCTGGAGAGCGTGCAGAGATCCTTTACTGCTAGAATCCACTCGGTAAAACATCTAAACTATTGGGACCGACGAAAGAGCCTAAATCTGTACTCCCTTGAGCGCAGGCGGGAGAGATACATAATAATTTACACATGGAAAATATTAGAGGGGCTGGTCCTAAACCTGCACACAGAAATAACATCACATGCGACCAGAAGACATGGCAGGATGTGCAGAATACCCCCGTTGAAAAACAGAGGTGCAACTGGTACTCTGAGAGAGAACTCCATCAACATCAGGGGCCCGAAACTGTTCAACACGCTCCTGCTACACATAAGGGGCATAACTGGCAAACCCCTCACAGTGTTCAAGAGAGAACTGGACAAGCACCTCCAAAGGATACCTGATCAACCAGGCTGTGACTCGTACATCAGGCTGCGAGCAGCCGCGTCCAACAGCCTGGTTGATCAGTCCAGCAACCAGGAGGCCTGGTCGATGACCGGGCCGCGGGGACGCTAAGACCCGGAAGCACCTCAAGGTATACTCAAGGTATACGTACAAAATCCTTAGGGGAATCGACAGGGTAGACAAGGATAAACTATTCAACACTGGTGGTATGTGAACAAGGGGACACAAGTGGAAACTGAGTACCCACATGAGCCATAGGGACGTTAGAAAGAACTTTTTCAGTGTCAGAGTAGTTAACAGGTGGAATGCATTAGGCAGTGATGTGGTGAAGGCTGACTCCATACACAGTTTCAAATGTAGATATGATAGAGTCCAGTAGGCTCAGGAATCTGTACACCAGTTGATTGACAGTTGAGAGGCGGGACCAAAGAGCCAAAGCTCAACCCCCACAAGCACAAATAGGAGAGTACACACGCTACTCATACACACAAAAACATACAAAAGGTAAACAAATGTTGACCCGACCACACACTAGAAGGTGAAGGGACGATGACATTTCAGTCCACAATCGACTTGAGAATGGTCCAGGACGGACCAAAACGTCGTCATCCCTTCACCTTCTAGTGTGTGGTCTGGTCAACATACTTTAGCCACGTTATTGTGACTCATCGCCTGCAAAAGGTAAACAAATATTACAAGAGAATTATGGAACACTGCCACAGGGTAATTTGCTTGCTATTTTTATCACCACACAGATTAGTGTTTAGAATAAGTGAATACTTTAGCCACGTTATTGTGACTCATCGCCTGCAAAGGTAAACAAATATTACAAGAGAATTATCGAACACTGCCACAGGGTAATTTGCTTGTTATTTTTATCACCACACAGATTAGTGTTTAGAATAAGTGAAATTAAATTAATCACAAAAGCATCATTTTCAGAAATTTACACCTACCTTAACAACAATCTCAAACTTTCTGGTAACTGCCCTGTCAACTGCAGCAATGTGGGTGACAGCTCCTGTTTGTGGGTTGATTGCAAAGAAGCGGTCATATGTTCCTGGCCGACCCGACATGAAGGAATACCTGTGTTGAAACTTTTGTATGAGCAAAATTTCAAAAAGTTCTGAAGTATAATACTTAACTATCCACTAGTTTTAATTCATTTAAAATTACACTAATACAGGTAGTTGACTACTTTTCTTAACTTCCAAATCATTGCAATTTTTTTATGTATACAGTACTTCAATTACTAATTTTATATACTTTTTTAATATTAATTGTACTAGTACTTGTAGCATCAAAATCGCTATAAAATTTCAGTCACAAGTCCAGAGTTCTTTTGGGGATTCAGTGTTGCCAAACATCACTACAAGAGTTTAACTGTTTTGAAAGTTTTCATTATTACAGTGTGTGGTTATCCTCAAATATGAGATTGGTTTCTGATCTCTCCGAGCCTTCCATCCAATTTTGATCTCATTGTCCTGAGAGCAGCCAGCGCGACAACCAAGTGAAATCACTGAAGTACTGTACTGGATCTCCCAGAATGGGACGTTTCATTACTCTCAATGCTCCATTTTTTAATGTAAATAACTGTCTGTTTACTTATTTATGGAAGGGTCACATAAATAGCTGCACTTGACAGCACTGATATTGCCAAGCCTTGAGATTCACACCAGGCCTCTGAGACCTATCCTTACCTACTGGGAGCCAAAAAATAGAATCTGACTCTTCTACAAGCTCAGGAAAGATTAGGGATCAGAGATCAACCCAAACCCAAGAAAAATAGAAAGAATGAAAGAATAGATGTAACATAAGCAACTACCGTAGAGTACTTTAAGAAAATTAGGTACCTTGAGGTAAACAAGGAACATAATTGTTGTCACAGGGTAAATATCCTAATCACCATGACACATTTGACCTCCACCAGGTGGCAGCCCAGATCACCCAGGATTCCTTCTAGTCTGCTCCCTCACTTACTTATTTGGTCACTACTGTAAGCACAAATCTTACAAGATCCATTGTTTCTTCCATGGGAGCCTATTGCTGTGTTCTATTTCACAATTAGGGGTTTTAGTCCACACCCATTACATGTGTCCTAGCTTTGTGTTTTGCTCCAACTGTTGATCAGAATAATGCCTTTTTAAGGGGGGGGGGCCTAAGACCTCCATTTCTTGTGCCTTAGGGGGGCCTAGGACCTCCATTTCTGGGCCTTAGTCCCATGTTGTTAGTTTCCAAAAGTGTCTTACCCTTGGGTCTGGTGGTTTATTTCATGGACCTGAATTTCTGATCCTCATGCCTGGCTCTTATGCTAGTTGGTTTTCTGGTGTCCATCTAGGGATTTTGTTTTCAGGCTGTTGGTGGTCTGTCCTTGCTCCCTTGCTGATCATCTCTTTGCTTCTTTAGTTATTTTTCTTGGTTTTTCTCTATGGCTCTTGCTCATACTTGTATCCACACGGATGTTGGCCTTTAGCTCTGCCTAGCTCTACTTGGGATGTCACTGTGCCTAGTGACATCCAGTGCCTAGTGATATCCAGTGCCTAGTAACATTAGTGATGTCTAATACTGTTTGCCTGAAAGTTTCCAAACTTTACACCCAGTTATTCTTGTGCTGCCTTTGAGATTGTTCCCAAGCTGCATCCCTCGGTGTCCCTGGGGACTTTTTGGATATTTCTACACTGAGGACTCTCTCGTTCTTTGTGACTGTTGTCACTGGTCCAGTTCAACCTGTGGAGAGTGTTTTTTTCTGGAAAATTTTAGCATCCAGCCCTTTGTTTCTTCAGCACCTGTGCCCTTATGACCTGCCTTTATTTCAGCTAGTGCTGGAGGTCATGGCAGTGATTGGTGTTTCAATGCCCTAGCACATTCATACAGAAGGGATGGGTCCATCTGGGCCTGTATGTCCTCCCTCCCTTGGGTTTAAAGGTACCACAGTGAAAGTATACCCAAAGTCCTCCGTGGTCTGGAGATGCTCTAGTTTTGTGCGTTGGTTGGGCCTTTAGACCAATAGGGGTCGCCCACCAAATAATCTTACCTCTAATCAGTATCCAATAAATTCCAGCAAGGAGAGAGGGGTTTACATTAGGGGTAAATCTTATACACATTATTGAGAAAAGTAAAGAAAACTCTGCATGTGGATTTCCAGGAAGATAACCTGAATATAATTTTTAAGCTTCCTGATAATTTCAAGTTTTGTGCCAATACGTATTACTTAACATTTCTTAAATCCTTCATCTTGAAATGCAAGAGCTTCAGGAAATTTGATAGGCATCATAATACAAGAATATACTAAAGAACTTTGTAAAAAAATAAATGTATAAGGAATCACAAAATTCAAATGGCATCTAAGGAAGCTTGAATAAACTATGTTCATGCAAGCAATTTTGCATAAACATAAACTATGTTTATTCACAAAGCATAAACTATGTTTATTTGCATTTGCATAGTTTATGCAAATTTAATATTTATAACAAGGACAGTAAAAAGCAATTGTGCAAAAATATTACATTTACACTACTGTATTACTGATGTTATTTTACCTGATTGGGGTGGCCAAAGAGTCCAGATCAGCGGCATGAATTCTCTCTGGCTTAACACTGAGAACCCCAGAGACCTCACCCGAGGTGACAGAAGCACTATACTCGGGATTTGCACAGATGGAGCCAACTCGAGCACATCCAGCATATTCAAATGCAGGGTCCTGGTCATCACTGTCTGCCACAGTCACTGTCAGAGTTGTGGTGCTGCTCAGACGACTCTCTGCACTTTGAGCTCGGTCCTGGAATAGGATGGAAGAGATACGTAGTGAAAGGAAATAAAAAAAATATTCAAATATTGGTATAATTTGTAATTCAATACAATTTACATATTAATTATTAATTACACTCAGCCTTACACTAACCATAAATTTGATACTCATGAAATTTACTATTCATGGTGTGGGAATTTATGCAGAACTAAAATTTACTAAACATAAGGTCCCTAAATTATTGGAACCATCTCAAAGCTCTCAAAATGTTCTCTCTGGAAAGGAGACGAGAAAGGCATCAAATAATATATACAATGGGGCCTCGACTTACGATGCTAATCCATTCCCAGAGATGGATCATAAGTCAAAATATCGTAAGTTGAAGCGATTTTTCCCATAAGAAATAAAGGATATTGAATTAATCCGTTCCCCACCCTCCAAAATATTAACATACAAATACATTCTATACTGAATACAATGTTTTTTCTAACTACAATACAGTACCAAAGTTTCTCTTACCTTTTTGGAGGGCCTTTGAGGATGTACGAAAGATGGTGATGAGGGGGGGAGGAAGAGAGTTGTTACTGTTTGGAAGGGGAGTCCCCTTCCATTATCACATCAGGCAGTGATGTTTTCTCTGGGGTACTCTCTCTCCTATGTTTTGCCTGAATAAAACACCTGGTTGTGGTTCAGTGCTTGTTTGTCTCGCTACAAATTTGTCAAGAGACATTTGTTTTTCCCTTCATTTTAACATTTGTCTGTAATGATGCATCACAGTGTCATTGAATAGGTTAAGGCAACGACCTACTGCAGCTTGATTTGGGTGAGTCGTTTCAGCAAAGGTTTGCAATTCTTCCCATGCTGCACACATTTTCTTAATTGTTGAGGAAGAGACATTCTGTACTCTTGTTTCTGCTCTAAGGTCATCCTTACATGGGTTTTCATATGTTGAGCCTTACCATTGACTTTCCTGGGACTCATGGCATGATATATAATAATTACTTTAATGGTCAAAATGCAAAAAATCACCACAGAAGCGGAATTTCTTATAGGTGCGATCGTCACTAAGCGGGCAGCTGTAGTAAACTGAGGCAGGTCAGCCGCGTGACCGGGAACCACGCGCTCGGTCGACCCGAACGTGTACCAACAAATATCGGAAGTCGATGACACCATCAGATGTCGAGTCGCATTTTTCGATGAAATTTACATCGTAACTCGAAATCATCGTAAGTAGGGGCAATCGTATGTCGAGTTGCCACTGTACATGGAAGATACTGGAAGGTAAGGTCCCAAATTTGCACAGTAGAACAACAACATACTTGAGCGAACAACACGGAAGGAAATGCAGAATAGAACCAATGAAGAGGTTCCATAGGCACAATCAGAGAACACTGTCTGAACATCAGGGGTCCACGGCTGTTCAACATCCTCCCAGCAAGCATCAGAAACATTGCTGGAACTATTGGTGGATGTATTCATGAAGCAATTATACAAGTTCTTGCAAGAAGTGCTGGATGAACTAGGCTGTAGTGGATATGTGGGCCTGCAGGCTGCTCCAAGCAACAGCCTATTGGACCAAGTTATTACAAGTATTACAAAGTTGAGCCTGGCCTCAGGCTGGGCTCAGGGAGTAGAAGAACTCCCGAGACCTTCTCCAGGTATGAGGGTTGGGTTCACTATTCTCAATTTGGCATAGATTTTCAAACATTTCACTTACTTTTCGGATTGCATTTTTGCATTAAAGCCCTTTCCAAACATTCAGCAATTTCATCTACATTGCAAGATAAATAAATAAAGGCAATGTTTACTCTCAGATTTCTTCTTTGATGAGTATACATATTTACTTATTTACTGAATACAGTACAGTACACTGAATCTTTGCTATTCTATAGGGATGCATCAAATGAAATCTTCAGCATAGGTTCACAAATACAGCACTAACCTTAAGGTTTACATGATGGGAAAAATAGAGTTGCATTCCATAGTCTTCCCAAAGTTCACTTTTATCCACCCTTCTCTTAACAAAACACCTGTCTGAGCATTATTGCTGAGTATTCCTGTAATGTCCCAGCCACACACTTACACCTGTACTTACAGTCCTTCATATACCCTTCCGAGAGGGTCCTGGTAGTACAGTCAGGTTCGTTCTCGACGCACAATCGAGTACTGTATTCCAGTTTTGAATCCCGGGTGGGTCAGAAATGGTCGGGCACATTTCCTTTCACATAATGCCTCTGTTCACCTAGCAGCAAATAGGTGCTCAGGAGTTAGTCAGCTTCTTGTGGGGTTGCATCTGGGTGGGGTCAATAATTCGGGATGGGGGAACTCGATAAAAGCCTAATGTGTACACACACTGGCTTCCTGTCCTCCTGACACAATGAATTATTATTATAATATATATGTGCAGCAGACATTATAGAATGTTTAGTTGGTGCCATGATGCAAGAACATAATAAAAAATGCTCATAAAACACCAAAAACTGGCAAGATTGTGTGTAAATTACACAGCAAAATGGTGCCAACTCATGAATATTGTACTGAGCTCATGGTTAGTGAAGGTTATTATAAAATACCTACACCATAGATGATGAGGATCTACTATACTGTAGACTTGTGACTGGGAAGTGAAAGTAACTCTTCTAGATCACTGGCGAGTGTACAAATTTGCTTTGTGTAGTATGATAGTGTACCTATTGTTTGTAATTACTCAAGTGTGATTACTTAAGTGTACAGTAGTTACAGGATGAGAGCTATGTTCGTGGTGTCCCGTCTTCCCAGTACTCTTTGTCGTATAACGCTTTGAAACATGAACCAGTAACTACGCATTACCACTAAGGGATATAAACATATGAAACAAAGATGCAGAAAATAAGTCACTCAGATGTGATGGAAAAACAATTCAACTCACACATATGAAAAAGATGATTGCCTCATTTATTATAATCAGTACATAGAAAAAAGCACAGTACTGTACTGCAACCACTTGATTATCTGGGATTCGAATATCCGGAAAACGCCCTTATATGGCCAAAATCGTGACCGGATAAAGTTATCTCAATATCCAGCCAAAATGTCCATAGGAGCCGGAAAATCAGGTGTTTGTCTGAATAAAAAATCTGGGCCGGTTAACTTGCTGGCAATGTTGCAATATCCGGACAGTCAGCCGGACAAGGAGTGAATTGTCCGGATATGAAAGCCAGGCCGGGGCCGTACCGTATTAATCCCCGTAAGGCTGTGGCTCGAGGCACATGGTGTAGGAGGGGGTGGGGTGGGTGGGTCGTGTCAGGGAAGAGGGGAGTGTTGGGAGGGACCACCTGGGTACAGGAATTACCATTAATTTTTGAACAATTCATCATAGCCAAAAACAAAAGAAATACTAGTAATTATGTAATAACAAATATATAAGTTTCCTAAAAACAATTTGCACAGGCTGAAGTTTCCTTCAAAAATATTGTGAGTTTTTTCCTCCTGGCGGCCTACGTAATGTGTTATAGCTGTCCCAAATGGACGTGTCCAATCCTGGTCAACCCATGTGCTTTCGTCCCTCGTGTTATACCACAGTGATGCGTCATTAGTGAAATATTTTTTTAAATAACTTTTTATTTCATAGTAACTTTGAACATTTCTGGCCAAGACTATGTCTGGTAGCAGCATCAATCGTTCTGGAGGTGTTAAGAGGAAGAAGGTTGACCTAACTATAAAAGACAAGATACGTGTTATACAACTTTGTGAAAATGGCCGGTCGACTTCAAGTGAAGTGAAGCCTGAGGCAAACCAAAGAGCTGATGAACACAGAAGGCAAGCTGAACTTGATTCTTATATGGTAAGAAAATCAAGCCAAGCGCCTTCAACCAGTGAGGCTTCACAGGCAAGCCAAGCGCTTTCAACACGTGAGGCCTCACAGGTAAGCCAAGCGCCTTCAACAAGTGAGGCGTCACAGGCAAGCCAAGCGCCTTCAACCAGTGAGGCGTCATAGGCAAGCCAAGTGCCTTCAACCAGTGAGGCGTCATAGGCAAGCCAAGTGCCTTCAACCAGTGAGGCTTCAGCAGCTGGCAGTCAAAACTAGCTTTGCTTAATGAACTGTACAGTAATTTTAAGTGTTAATTTTAGTGTTGTGTTAGTATAGGTTACATAAATTGTCAAGAATTCTTAACTTCAAGATGTGTGGCATCAATCAAGAAGACGAACAACAACAAGGTAAGTTGATGTTTCTAGTTGAATATTTAATAATAATATGTGGCAAAACAATTCAAATTATGTTGTTAGTAGTATAAAAATAGTTGAAAATGGTCACTTTTGGACTCAAGAGGTGAAAAAGTACCATTATCCGGAACATGTGATTATCCGGCTGGGGGTCCTTCCCATATAGTCCAGATAATCGAGTGGAGACAGTAGTACAAAACTATAAAACACAAATACAGTACTAGTAAATGCTGCTACTGTAACAAAGGACTTGAATTGAACTCCAACAATGATGTGAATTTTTTCACACTTAGTATGATACCAATGAGGTTGAATAAAGGCAAAGACAATAACAATCTTCAAGTGAAATGCAACTGTCTCTTAGGTCTTTCACAACACATCCATTTGGTAATATATACTGTAGTACAGTACTAATTTTGGACGCAGTAGATAACTTACCATGGCCATAATAGTAACGTAGTACACCGACGACCTCTCATAATCCAGAGATCGGTTGACAGTAACGAGGCCTTGGTGAGGTAGAGTGATACTGAAGTAACCATAGCCATCACTTTCAGGGTTACTGCTGCTTCGTATAATACTGTAGTCTACTTGCCCATTCACGCCTGTAAAAGTCATTAAGTTGCAATAAATTATATGATACATTATATTATTATTTCCTCATTTTCAGGCACAGAAAGCATGCTTAGGCTTATTGAGATCCCCATAGGCCTTCCCCAGGATGGGCCCCACAACAGCTGCTTAACTCCCAGGTACATAGTTACTGCTAGATGAAAGGATATATGTCAATTGTTTCTGTAATCCCCGGGATTTAACCTAGGTCCTTTAATTATGGGCCAAGGAGTCTAGTTTCTTGGGTCACAATCAATGTGAGTGCATTACAGGACCCTAGTGTCATGCAGTATCATAATCATAAATAGATGGAGTGACTAATCATTTACTGTACTGTACAGTGTTTTGATAAATAATTCATTATTATGAATTATTTATCTAGTGTCATAACAATGAGGTGATGAGCACTGTATTTAAGCAAGTACTCATCCAATATTTGGGTTACTGAAGATTGTGTGTAGTGTTGATTGGTAAACTATCCTCTCATTCTTCATCGTGCTTTAAATTTGAGCTAAACAATTGCCAATCATTAATCACAGTTTTCAAAATGTAAGTGATTTCCAGGGTCTCAATTTTCAACTGACTCGTAAATACCTTGAGATAATAGTTGTTTAGCTATTAAAATCTTCATTTAAATACACAGATATACTTAATGATTACTATAAATTTATAAATAAACAGGGAAACACATAATATTGAATAACTCCCCCTAATTTCAACTTCAATATTTTCATATTGAATATAAGATATGCAAATTGTGTGAAAATGGCATTTTAAGTCTTATCTTAATCTTAAATATCATCTATCATACAGATACTGAATTATAAATAGTTAATGTTACATTACCAGCATCCAAGTCGTCAGCATGCACCTTTCTGAAGATGGTAGTACCCACTGGTGTCAGCTGTAGAAAACAACAAAATATCATATCTCAGAATTGTATATATTTTGTTTAATATATTTATATACAGTATATATACTGTATATATATAAATGTATACCTTAATGCGTTATTGATCTTACTGGTGACTCAGTCGTTCACTTTTGTGTGACATGTCTCGGGTGTGGATTATGTAATTACCTAAGTGTAATTACCCAAGTGTAGTTACAGGTTGAGAGCTACGCTCGTGGTGTCCCGTCTTCCCAGCACTCTTTGTCATATAACGCTTTGAAACTACTGACGGTCTTGGCCTCCACCACCTTCTCCCCTAACTTGTTCCAACCGTCTACCACTCTGTTTGCGAAAGTGAATTTTCTTATATTTCTTCGGCATCTGTGTTTAGCTAGTTTATATCTATGACCTCTTGTTCTTAAAGTTCCAGGTCTCCGGAAATCTTCCCTATCGATTTTATCAATTCCTATTACTATTTTGTATGTAGTGATCATACCACCTCTTTTTCTTCTGTCTTCTAGTTTTGGCATATTTAATGCCTCTAACCTCTCCTCGTAGCTCTTGCCCTTCAGTTCTGGGAGCCACTTAGTAGCATGTCTTTGCACCCTTTCCAGTTTGTTGATGTGCTTCTTAAGATATGGGCATCACACAACCGCTGCATATTCTAGCTTTGGCCTAACAAAAGTCGTGAACAATTTCTTTAGTATATCACCATCCTTGTATTTAAAAGCAATTCTGAAGGTAGAAAGCGTGGCATAGGCTCCTTGCACAATATTCTTTATGTGGTCCTCAGGTGATAGTTTTCTATTTAGAACCACCCCTAGATCTGTTTCTTTATCAGAATTCTTTAAAGATTTCTCACATAATATATAGGTTGTGTGGGGTCTATGTTCTCCTATTCCACATTCCATAACATGGCATTTATTAACATTAAATTCCATTTGCCAAGTGGTGCTCTATATACTTAATTTGTCCAGGTCATCTTGAAGGGCATGACAATCATCTAAGTTTCTTATCCTTCCTATTATCTTAGCATCATCAGCAAACATGTTCATATAATTCTGTATACCAACTGGTAGATCATTTATGTAGACAATAAACATCACTGGTGCAAGAACTGAACCCTATGGTACTCCACTTGTGACATTTCTCCATTCCGATACATTGCCTCTGATCACTGCCCTCATTTTTCTATCAGTCAGAAAATTTTTCACCCATGTTAGTAGCTTATCCTGTCACCCCTCCAATATTTTCCAGTTTCCAGAACAACCTCTTATGTGGAACTCTGTCGAAAGCCTTTTTTAGGTCCAGATAGATGCAGTCAACCCAACCATCTCTTTCCTGTAATATCTCTGTTGCTCAATCACCTCTTTTTCTTCTGTCTTCTATGACAGACAGAAGAAACATGACATGTTTTCTTCGTGTCTGCAATGATCGGGGTGGGGTGGTTCGTGATTTGGTGTGTGCGTCTCTCCTCAGTGCAGAGGTGTCGTCAATAGTTTCGTTAAGTTTTTCCTTGCCTCATTGTACTCTTCTAGTTGTGCTTGTGGGGGTTTCATGTCGGCTCTTTGGGCCCCTCTCTCACCCGTCATTCTACTGGTGTACACATTCCTGAGCTTCTCGAGCTCCTGCATTTCTACGTTTGCAGCCTCCACCTCATCACTGCCTCCTGCTTTCCCTTTCCTTACTACTCTGCCTCTGGACAAGTTCTTTTAATATCTCTGTGGCTCTTTTGGGTACTCGGTTTCCACCTGTGTCCCATTATGGGTGTACCAATCATATTGATTCATCCATCTTTTCTACCCTGTCCATTCCCCTGGGGAAGTGGTGGGTGATGGTCATGTCTATCGGTCTTGTTTTCCTGGGGCAGTTTTGTCTTGTGTACGAGACTGTGGTACTTCTGTATATTATTACCTCAGAGTTGGGTTTACGAACTGTGGTCATTGGCTTGTTTTCATTATTTATTATGAGCACCGATTTTGTGCCTAGCAACCTTGCCCTGCATGCTTGCTCCCTAGCCTACGGCTCTCAAGCGCCAGTCCGTATTACGGCCATTTTAGCTATAAGGCTTTTTTATAACAAAAAACAAAATTCATTAATATTGTGAGTCTTATCCGCCAGCAAATGCGGTAGGTAGGGCTCCCCTACAGATTCGTTTCTGGGTGCCCTAGGGTTCCTCGGATTCATCTTTTCAGAGGGTTTTCTTCCTCTTGGTTTCCCCTTGCGGTGGTTCGGGAGGCCCTTGGCACGTACCTCCTGTGAGACCCGGTTTACACCTCTGTGTTGGAACCAGTTTTGTTTGAGTTCAGTTCATCTTACATTGATCGGGTGCATTTTGAGATTCCAGCGTCTTCCTGGCTGGCAGCCTACCTCAACGACTGGTTGGTGTGGGCTCCCTGCAGCCTGCTCGTCTGCTAGCCAGGATCTGGTTCTTTCCCAGCTTGCCGGATTCGGGTTCCGAGTAACTTGGAGGAAGTCCCAGTTGGTTCCGTCCCAGGTTTGGGCATGGCTAGGCCTGGTGTGGGGTTCTCGGATTGAGTCCGTTTCTCTCCCTCCTGCGGCTTTGCTCCAGTTGCGGTCCCGCTTTTGGCTATTTTTGATAGGGACCCGGGTCATTTGGTGGTTGCTCGAGCAGCTGTGTGGTAGCCTGATCTTTGCTGTGCTGGTTTATCCGCTGCTTGATGTTGCTTGGTGCAGGGTTTGGCAAACCCCGCTGTGCAGGGTTTGGCTTCAAAGGCCGTTTTGGTATCTTAGGAGTGACCTCTTTTGCTGCTCTCGCAATTGCTACCAGCTTTACTGCTTTGCAGCTTTACACCACTACCTGCGAGCCACTGGTTCTGTGCCGGTGGACACTCTCTAGGTGGATCCGGTTTCCTTGGTTACCTGTTCCAGGGCTCATGTGTCACAAATTTTCCGCAGTGTCATGAAGTCTAGCCAGCCTGTGGTCTACCCTCGTGCCTATGCTGTTAGGAAGTATGCTGTTCTCGCAGCAATTTTTAGCAATATGTCTTGGGTCGACATTTGGAGGTCGAACAGAGTCCTGACCACCAGGTATCTCTTGCACATTCTGGTTCCTTTCTGGTCATGTGTGGCTTTGGGGCGCCTCTCACTGCAGTCCTTTTCTTTCTCGACTTGAGATCTGTAGTGCTGCCACCTCCCGGGTAAGTCCCGCCTTTTACTTATCTTTGGGTAGTTACCTTCAGGGAGCCGACGGGGCTCCCCGCAGAAAACCAATGTTGAATGCAATAAAACGTCATTTTTCTCGGTGAGCCCCAGAGGCTCCCTGACACCCTCTCTCCCTACGGTTGGCAGTTTTCATCGTTCAAGAAGTGGAGTGGTGGGCTAGCTGCATGAACTGTTGCTTATTGGGTTTCTTTCTAGGGGGAGTTATTTTGATCTTTTTGGATGTAGATTGCAAAGGTTAACCTGACAGTGGTCTGTTTTGATTTGGCTACTTTTCTGGGTCCTTCCTTGGTTGCTGGCAATTATGACATACATTAAATGTAAAGTGCTCATAGGCCATTTGCTCCCTGCACCGTCCTGAGGAGGGCCAGTTTCTGGCTCGTGGTCCCCGGTAGGCATAAAGGCTCCTGTGACTGATGATCCCAAACTAATATAGCACATATCAGTTCAAATAGCTTCAGGGAGCCTCCGGGGCTCGCCCAGAAAATGGTGTTCATTACATTCAAGGCTGGTTGTGTGTACCATAAGTCTTAGTGTCAAATATGACATTTAAGATTTATGGTCAAGTAGGAAGTAACAATGATATTGAGGACTTGCCAAGAGATCTACATGAACTTCACAAATGGTCAGAAGACTGGGAACTGTATAAATCTCTGGTGCCCATCTTACAGTATTGTATCCAAGCATGGAGACCTTGTCTTCAAAAAGACATATGCTTTGAAGAAAAATCGAATGACAAAGCATTCCTGAATTAAGTCAACTCTCATACCAGGAATGGTTAAGGGCTACAGGGTGCCAACACTGCAAACCAGACATGACAGGGCTGATCTAATCAAAACTTTTAAAATACTGTACAGAACAATTTGGAGGATGTTGATCCAGAACACTTCTTCAAAAGGTTAGATGTACCATGAACAAGGAGCAACAGTTTTAAGCTCAACAAGCCACAATGCAGGATGGAAAACAGGAGATACTTTTTCACCCATAAAGTTATAAACTCATGGAACTGCCTACCCTCTAAAGCTATATGTGCCCAAAAAAACTGCTGAATTTAACAGTCCCATTAAACAAAATCATCAGGACAAATTGGGAACCTTCGACAAGCTGCTGGCTTCCTGTCCTCATCGAGGCCCTGTTGAAAAGCGGAGGTGCAATAGGTACCCTGAGGGAGAACTCTAGCAACATCATGGGCCCAAGACTTTTCAACACTCTCCCACTACACATAAGGGGCATAACTGGCCGATCCCTCAGTGTTCAAGTGAGAGAGAACTCAACAAACGCCTCCAAAGAATACCTGATTAAACCAGGCTGCAATTTGTACATCAGGCTGCGAGCAGTCGCGTCCAACAGCCTGGTTGACCAGACGACCAACCGGGAGGCCTGGTCAGAGACTGGGACGAAGGGCTGTTGATCCCCAGAAGCTATACAGGGTCTACCTACCTTGTGGTAGGTAGGCATACCAAGGTAGGTATTAGGTATCCCTAAAAGTATATCTAATCTCTAGCCTATTTGGAAGTATTTATATAATGAGAGTTGGTGAAATGCTCACCTCTGGTACAGTGATAGCATAAGGCAGTCCGGAGAAGATAGGAGCATTGTCGTTGATGTCAGTGATGCGGACAATGACAGGGATGGTGCGCACCTCACCAGAGCTCCGGATGGTACACGACACCTGTCAACAAACATTACCAAATTAATTCATAAATAATGAGATAATGTCATGCAATTTTTTCAAATCAAAGTTTTTTGCAATATTACCGTATATAATTAGAGTACAATACTTTTCTTAAGGATATTAATCCTCCAATTGCAGCCAACTGACTTCCCTGGCTGTAGTGTGTGGGAAATATCCCACACACACACACAAGCAGTCCTCAGTGAGCTAAATAATAAATATAAAAATACACCCTCAATGTACCAAACAAGCCCACATAAAATTAATAAATCCTTAGTCAGGCAGAGTACCAGAATCATGGAGGGTTGCTAATGTTGTGCCAATTTTTAACAAAGGTGATTGATCACTTTTTTTTTTTTTTTTGCAGGGGAAATTCCTGTGTGGGCCCTAAGCTTCTAGCTGGTCCACTAAGTGTTGCTTGTTTCTGTTTTACTTAGACGAAGTGTGAGTATTTATGACTCGTATGGTCGCTTCAGTAAGATTTTGCCCTGTGTGTTTAACAACTTCTTCTGCTCTGTTGAATCTAAGTTTAAATCTTATTGGGATGGTAACTGTGTACTGTGTTAGATAATGTTCCAGTGGTTTGTCGGGCATTTCTCCACAGTGCTGACATCTCCTCTCATCTTCTGAAATCTGTAAGCCTCTTTCCCATGCACATGGGGTATCCAAACCTGATGCGATGTAAGTGTACTTCTGCTGTTCTACTGCTCCCTTTCATCAAAATAAGCGTAGTTGGTTGAATTCTTGTACCAACCCGCAGATCCTGATGTTACAAATGATGTGTTGCAACACTGTACATCATCTACATTGCTCTATTTCTAATTACTTTTTTAATCTGTGATAGACTCTGTGGTATATAAATGTCTACATTTCTTCCCTTAGTTGCAAGTTTTGCAGCTTCGTCTGCAATGTCATTTCCTATTATTCCCACATGACTTGGCACCCAGTTGATAAGTACCCGACGGCCTTTACGTTTGAGTGTTTGTATTAATGATATGACATTTGTTATCAAAAGGATGTCATCATGTATGTGTTCTTGTTGCAAGGTTTCAATGGCAGTTCTCGAATCTGTATGTATGACAACATGTCGGTGTTCAGCAAGAGCATGTTCCAAATCCTTTTGAATGGCTAGCATCTCTGCTTGTAAAGTTGAACACCCGCTTGAGAGTCTCCAACTATTTACAGACTTGATCACTTGTGTCTAACTATAGGCCAATTAGCTTAATGCCTATTGTGGGAAAATTGCTTGAATCAATAATTGCAAAAGCCATTAGTCTACATCTTGAAAAACATAGGTTAATAAATGATCTAGAACATGGGTTTACTAAGGGGTGCACATGTTTGACAAATTTGCTATCATTTTATCCTTTTATTTCAGCATAACTGAGGCAGTTGATGGCAGTTTGTGATATTATGTACCTTGACTTTATCAAAGCTTTTGATGCAGTGCCACACAAAAGATTAAAAAGATATTTAGAAAAAAAGTTTAAAGATTTTGGCGGTGTACCACCGAGATATGTAAAATAAAACGAAAATTCTGAATAAAGCATATTTCCAACAAATTAAGAGCAGCCGCAAAACAAAAAATAAGAATTGAACATTCCATTCACCTGGGCTCTAGGAGACTTTAACCGTGGACCCCATGTGTGTGAAGCCCAAGTTCTAACGACGGAGCTATTGAATAGTCTCGTGGGGTCCAGGTTCGAGTCTCCTAGACCCCAGGTGAATGGAATGTTCATTTCCACGGACGTGTGGATGACAATATATAAGAACTGAACCCTAGGGTTCATCCCAAGCACCAGTGAAGGGTAGTTAAGCACTACAAGCACAGCGCCCGTCCCATTGTATACAAGCATACAGCCCACCTACAGGAAGACATTTCATCACTTGGTAAAGTTCAACAAAGCAGGGTGACAAAAGTCATGCTGGAGGTATTTTAAGTGACCTCGCATACCTGTAGAGGCTGAAGGTTATATAGATAGTTCCCCACACAAGGCACCACACGCCTCATACACACACATGTATACAATATTCAATACATTTCTTAACTTATACTCTGACTTGACCACTTTTTCCAAGATGTCTAACGGTATACGAGAGGTAAAGACTAGTAAAGCTTGCCAAGCCCCAGCACACAACAGGAAATACTACTCACAGAATAATATTACAAAATGGTCAATAATGAAGGAATACTCGGGACAAAAGTTGAAGTAGAGAGAACGAGAGACCGTTTTCAAGGCGAGTACTAATTGCTCCGGCTAGGGGGCCACTAGAGGCAGGGCCACTAGAGGCGGGGGCCACTAGAGACGGGGCCACTAGAGGCGGGGGCCACTAGAGACGGGGCACTAGAGAGGCGGGGGCCACTAGAGAGGCGGGGGCCACTAGAGAGGCGGGGGCCACTAGAGAGGCGGGGGCCACTAGAGAGGCGGGGGCCACTAGAGAGGCGGGGGCCACTAGAGAGGCGGGGGCCACTAGAGAGGCGGGGGCCACTAGAGAGGCGGGGGCCACTAGAGAGGCGGGGGCCACTAGAGACGGGGGCCACTAGAGAGGCGGGGGCCACTAGAGAGGCGGGGGCCACTAGAGAGCGGGGGCCACTAGAGAGGCGGGGCCACTAGAGAGGCGGGGGCCACTAGAGAGACGGGGGCCACTAGAGAGACGGGGGCCACTAGAGAGACGGGGGCCACTAGAGAGGCGGGGGCCACTAGAGAGGCGGGGGCCACTAGAGAGGCGGGGGCCACTAGAGAGGCGGGGGCCACTAGAGAGACGGGGGCCACTAGAGAGACGGGGGCCACTAGAGAGACGGGGGCCACTAGAGACGGGGGCCACTAGAGACGGGGGCCACTAGAGAGACGGGGGCCACTAGAGAGACGGGGGCCACTAGAGAGACGGGGGCCACTAGAGAGGCGGGGGCCACTAGAGAGACGGGGGCCACTAGAGAGACGGGGGCCACTAGAGAGACGGGGGCCACTAGAGAGGCGGGGGCCACTAGAGAGACGGGGGCCACTAGAGAGACGGGGGCCACTAGAGACGGGGGCCACTAGAGAGACGGGGGCCACTAGAGAGACGGGGGCCACTAGAGAGACGGGGGCCACTAGAGAGGCGGGGGCCACTAGAGAGGCGGGGGCCACTAGAGAGGCGGGGGCCACTAGAGAGGCGGGGGCCACTAGAGAGGCAGGGGCCACTAGAGAGGCGGGGGCCACTAGAGAGGCGGGGGCCACTAGAGAGGCGGGGGCCACTAGAGAGGCGGGGGCCACTAGAGAGACGGGGGCCACTAGAGAGGCGGGGGCCACTAGAGAGGCGGGGGCCACTAGAGAGACGGGGGCCACTAGAGAGACGGGGGCCACTAGAGAGACGGGGGCCACTAGAGAGACGGGGGCCACTAGAGAGACGGGGGCCACTAGAGAGACGGGGGCCACTAGAGACGGGGGCCACTAGAGACGGGGGCCACTAGAGAGACGGGGGCCACTAGAGAGACGGGGCCACTAGAGAGGCGGGGGCCACTAGAGAGGCGGGGGCCACTAGAGAGGCGAGGGCCACTAGAGAGGCGGGGGCCACTAGAGAGGCGGGGGCCACTAGAGAGACGGGGGCCACTAGAGACGGGGGCCACTAGAGAGACGGGGGCCACTAGAGAGACGGGGCCACTAGAGAGACGGGGGCCACTAGAGAGACGGGGGCCACTAGAGAGACGGGGGCCACTAGAGAGGCGGGGGCCACTAGAGAGGCGGGGGCCACTAGAGAGGCGGGGGCCACTAGAGAGACGGGGCCACTAGAGGCGGGGGCCACTAGAGAGACGGGGGCCACTAGAGAGACGGGGCCACTAGAGAGGCGGGGGCCACTAGAGAGGCGGGGGCCACTAGAGAGACGGGGGCCACTAGAGAGACGGGGGCCACTAGAGAAACGGGGGCCACTAGAGGACGGGGGCCACTAGAGAGACGGGGGCCACTAGAGAGGCGGGGGCCACTAGAGAGACGGGGGCCACTAGAGAGACGGGGGCCACTAGAGAGGCGGGGGCCACTAGAGAGGCGGGGGCCACTAGAGAGGCGGAGGCCGCAGAACACACCCACATAACAGACTATCTGATCGCTGGTCTGGCAGATCTCAAGAAGTCGACTTCGTAATGAGAACTTGAAGAAATGCCTCAAATGCTCTATCACGCATTTCCTGCATGGACGTACACTCACATAACTGTGGTTGTGAGGGTTGACATCCACCTTCTGGGCCCTCCTCAAGAATTAAACTGTTTGTGTGGCACACCAACGACCCACGGTAGAGGGAGTCTGCCTCCTGCCCTTCCATGAGAGGATAGGAAGTCAAGTTGTGATCCAAGCCATGTGGTGGACACGTGTTCTGTGTCAAGCCTGGCCAGGCCTCACAAGTCAAGCCTGGCCTCGGGCCGGGCTTGGGGAGTAGAAGAACTTCCAGAATCCCATCAAGCAAGTATCAAGCAATAGGAAGGGGTGGCGGGAGAGCGCCCAAGACCCGCCCCAAGAGATTAGGAGAGCCGAGTTGTGTGCGTCGCCTCCCAGCGTGGGTGCTGGTACGGGTCTTCACCACTGTGCCAATATCCCCAGCACCATCCTCACCAGGAAACACTCCAGCAACAGCAACAGCAGCAGCAACATTGGCAGCAATACAGCAACAGTCGTATTGCTTCCACACTCGAGCATATATATATATATATATATATATATATATATATATATATATATATATATTATATTATATCATAAAACCTATCACACGTTCATTCATTACATGACTGGCAATACAATATATAGCGTCACGGATAAGCAGGTTCTTCCACACTCGAGCAGTCATCCACAGCAGCAGCACCGCTCCACAACACTAGGTAGGTGTACAGTGCTCCTCTTGAAGGATCAAATACATTATACAAATACATTACATACATCACATTCCACCGGGTCATGTCCCTCAGGACCCAGGCCGTATGCCTTGTGTGGGCCACACTCGCTCTCACTCCGACAAGTGGAGAGGAAGACATTACATAGCTCACAGCCCAGATACCCGGGTTCAATCCCCGGCCAGGAGAAAGAGACGGTTGGACATTTTTCCTTTCACCTGATGGTCCTGTTCACTCAGAAATAAATAGGTACCCTGGAGTTGGGCAAATATTGCAGGTTATGTCCTGGATAAGGTCAGTAGTTGGCTTAGAGGGACCTGGATAAACCTGACCTCGACAACGGGAATTAAACCCAGAACACGTGTCCACCACATGGCTTGGATCACAGCTTAAGCGACCGTTGAGATCACCAGCGTCACAACTCTCCGACTATCTATAGGAACTACGGTAACTGTTCACTATATTTCCCCTTGGAAATATGTGCAGGTCTTGATACATTATACACCCATCAGCGTAAAACAAATCTATAACACTGGAGGCATGAGACGAATAACACTAGAAGCAAGAAACTATAGGCTAGAATTTATCTAGAATTAAGAATATATTGTATGATAATTGTATATCATCTACATGAAACCAGTATTAGAGTACTGTATACAGCACCAGCACGAAACTTAAAAGCCAATAGGGCACTCGACGAAACTTTAGGAGTTTTGCTAAAAAGTAGGCATCACAACTAGGGCATAGGCTATAAAAGTAGGCATCACAATTGGGGCATAGGCTATAAAAAGTAGGCATCACAACTAGGGCATTGCTATAAAAAGCAGGCATCGTAACTGGGGCATAGGCTATAAAAAAATAAATAATTAAATCTCATATTGCTGGGACTGAGGGAGAGGCGGAGGAGACTTGTTTGTGACGTACAAGATATCTAGTGATTTAAACAAGGTGGATAAAGACAAAATATTTAGCAATGATAGCAATACAAGGCTTATTATATAAAGTGAAAGACGCCGTTTCGGTTGGAATTCTATTTGCAATGTTTTTCTACAAGAGCCTTTGTAAGGACTATAGAGACTTATTTATACATGTGAATGTAGCAAGGAAGATTGGGTAAACTAAGAAGGCACTGATAGGACACTATTACTATGCCAAATTAATGTTTAGAGAATGGCAAAGTAAGAACACACATCGAAGTAGTAGCAGTTAAACACCATAAAACATTCAAGAAATGAAAACATTAAAACAGTAGAAATCTGCGTTTTTTAAATCTCACTCTTCCTCTTGGTAAGATGTTAAGGAAAATTATCAGCATTTTATCATTAAACATTAAGAGAGCACACGGAGGTGACAGTTTCCTTGACACTGATATTCTTAGCCAAGTCTGTCTTACACGCCGCGTATAAAATGGACCATTACATAGTTAAATGATTTATGTATATTTACAGGTTTCGAAGAGCATCAGGAAAATGTTTGTAGAACAAGTTTTTCTTCGTTTGTGTAAAACAAAGAACGAGGCAGTGAAACGATCTGGTGTCCCTGGAGAGAGGCCGTGTGTTTACCAAACATGTCACAGTTAACTGGCAACCATTTGTCAGAAAGGCCCAGGAGCGCCAGATTATTCCAAATATAAGTCACTGTCACGTCAGTAATACGGTAGAACAACAGCTGTAGCAACAGCCACATTTTCTAAGACGCGACTCAAGACATGGTCTTGAGTCGCCACAATGCTGACGGAAACTTCAAGGAAAAAATGGGTTGAAGAGAAATTGGACTCGACATAATAGCAGTGGTCAAAACAAAAGCCATTGCGATTAGTGTCACTGGGAACACTGCATTACTGTTCCCGGGGACACTAATCGCAATGGCTTTTGTTTTGACCAGTGCTATTATATGTTTTATACCTCGGGATCACTAATGCAGTGTTCCCGGGGACTGCCAAACTGATACAGTGAAATAAAGCAGATTAATTATGGAAGGCTTGGTGGGGGGATCGGCGACATCCATAGTAGCAGTCATGAACGAGCTCATGGCCGCCATTATGGCCGGGGAGACGAACATAACCGAGGCAATCATCTGTAATCACAAAAATCCTCAACGGAAGACCATGGTAGGCAGCAGTGACATCGTCTCACATTATAAAGGCAAAGCTACTTATCTCGGGAGATTTACACAATTTGGAAAATTACTGAAAGGCCAGGTATCCACGGTGAGTAGGGAAAGTTTGGAGGGCAAAGCTTGTAGAAACCACCTGAAGATTGCCTCAGAAAATACGTCAGCGAAAAGGGGATCGATCAGGCAGGCAAGTTCTCGCACTCACTCATAAAAGGCAGGCAGTGAGGGCAAGTAACGGGGTGAAAAGAACTTTCTTCGGGCAAGTAACGTGAATTAGCACTGGAGCAAGCGACCACTGCACACAGGTCTGTCATTACAGATGAAATGTGAAGTTCTAGAGTGAGTACACTGGGGGAAATAAGTCCATATCCATGTCAGTGTTGGTCATAAGCAACTTAACACTAAACTCATACAAACAGGAGAAGTTTACATTCAACTGACCTGGGTAAATATTGTTTTGGAAACACTATTGTTGATTTATCGAACAAATTACCGGCTAATATAATAGACGTGGAATCGCTGGATTCATTCGAGCGTAAATTAGAATTGAAATAAATAAGAGCTGCCTCTCACGGGCCAATATGCCTTCCGCAGTTTCCTCTAGTCTTATCTTTTCAATCAAATACAAACTCAAAATAAAGCCTTTAAATCCTGGCAAAGGACCGACAGAGGTCTTTGGTGACAAATGACCCTAGCATGGGGGGGGGGGCTTTTGGACAATATGAGGCACCTTACATCATCTCCAGGCGATTTAAGCGGATGGAATAAGTCACTCAAGCGATTCGAGGAGTGTAAGGGTTAAATTTGTCATGAGGTCCACAGAAATTGAGTGTGTGCGCTTACTTCAACCTGGCTTCTTGTTTAGTATATTGCATTTTGACGTCAAAATTCGTAACGGATAAAATATGATGTATTATAAATCATAGCAGCTCGCAAAGTCTACGTTTTCTGTGCGTGAGTCGTCGCTTAGGTTTGGACAGTTTAATACATCATTTTTGTGACGTTGGACGAGGTGGTCGCTGGTGCCGTATGTTGAAATCTAACATTAGTGTTGGGGTTGGGAGTGTGCAGTAGTGGGGAAGAGTAGTGAGGACGGGAGGTATTGGGGTGCAGGAGCGGTGTGGTAGGGACGGTGGGGCCAAGAATAGGGAGAGGCGGTGAGTGATGGATGACGCGGGGTGGGGTTAATGGGGAATGGTGAAGGTTGTTGGTGTAGAGGAGAATGTGGGACGGGCCGTGACACCCGGCGTCCTGGGTCACAGTCATTACCACCACCACCAACCACCGTTACCTCTTCCACTCTGACCTTACCTCATCCACCGTCACCCCCCTTCACCCACCCCACGCTCCCCACCACCAGGTACAGCAGGCCAGAGACGGGTGTTCTTTCCTTTCATCTGATGACTTTGCTTATCTAGCAGTAAATAGATACCCGGCAGTTAGGGAACTGTTGTGGGTTGCATCCTGGAGAAGGTCAATAGTTGACAAGTGGGTCTTAGGTCTTCGATAAACCTAACAGACTTTCTTTCCCAAACAGCAAGAACACAACTTTGATATAAATTCATTTGGGAAACAGTATATACGTCTTCTGAAAGCGGGACAGCTGATTAATAACACTGTATACCACCAATGTGAGACCAATGCTAGAAAGTGCAGCGCCGGCATGAAGCCGTGGCTTAATAAGGCACAAAAGGTCAACAAAGAAAGTGCAGATGTTTGCTGCACGACCCGGAACTGTGGGATGTTCCCCCCACCACAGACGCCGCTCCGGGGCCCCCCACCCACCACTGGCTCTCATAAATATGCTGGGAATATATATTAACACGTCGTAGTTGAATATGATATTAAGTATAATGTGGTTATTAGATATCAACAATATGCGTGTAATGTAACGAGTCACAATGGTATTATGGTCAACAAATTATTAATATCAGACGCGCGTCATCCTGCTTCGCCGTGCAACCCGTCCTCGCAAATTCGTATTGTCAATATTGACTTATTAAATATGTGCATAGGTGACATACTAAACATAATAGTTTACCTTTAAAAGCTTCATAGAAAACACCGACCTTACCTAACCTTGTTAGTATGTTAAGGTAAGGATCTTATAGCTTCGTAATTACAATTGTTACTTAACCTATTATAGGTATAGGTTAAGTAATAATTGTAATTACGAAGCAATAAGATGCTTATCTTAATATACTAACAAGGTTAGGTAAGGTCGGTGTTTTCTATGAAGCTTTTCAAGGTAAACTATTATGTTTAGTATATCACCTATGCACGTATTTAATAAGTCAATATTGACTATACGAATTTGCGAGGACGGGTTGCGCCGTGTGAGGTGAGCGCGTCAGGGCGCGGCGAGAGTGAAGGAGGGAGAGAGGGTGAGAGGCAAGGAGCAGGTGAGAGTGAAGGTGGGGAATGGGTGGCCGGCGAGAAGTATGTCAGTGGGGCGGCTAGTGGGTATATCACTACTGACATACTCTACCAATCACAGAGTTACAGCCCCGCTCCTGTGCCGGGTAAGTCCACTACGGGCTCACCATAGCCCGTGCTACTTGGAACTTTTTGTTCCGAGTAGCTGAATCTAAAACAACACCATTCACCGCCACCCACCACAGAACTACCACCGGGACTACCAGTCATTTATACATAGTGTAAATGGCTGGTAGTGTAAATGTAAATGGCATTGAACAAATATATTTAACCCCCTCTATATAAAGTAATTAGAACTATCAGCTGCATTATTTACAATATAAATGATAGAATATTGAGGCCCATGCAATGGGATCGAACTCGCACCCCTGGACGTCCCATGCATAACAAATTCAATTAAATACAGAATGAAGCAGCAGCAACAAGGAGACCCAAGGAACACTAATACAAGAGAGAACTCTCCAAATCAAAGGAAGGAGAACGACCTGAAGTTCGACATACCTTTACCTGGAGAGGGTTCTGAGAGTCTACCCACCTATATTGAGGCTACCTTGTGGAGGTTCTAGGGATCAACGTCCCCGTGCCTTGGTCTCCGACCAGGCCTTCCGGTTGGTCGTCTGGTCAACCAGGCTGTTTGATGCGGCGGCTCGCAGCCTAATGTATGAATCACAACCTGGTTGATCAGATATCCTTTGGAGGTTTATCGAGTTCCCTTTTTTAACCCCCATGAGGCTAACCAGTTTTGTTCCTTATGTGAAGCCAGAGAATGTTAACAAGTCTCGGGCCTTTGATGCTGATAGAGTTCCTCCTCAGTGTACCTATTGCACCTTTGCTTTTCAATGGGACATTTTTCTTGCAGTCGTGACAGCTACTTTATGGTGTTCTGTAAAGTTAAGGTCTTCCGACATGATTACTCCTAGATCCTTTACATTGCTATTTCGTTCTATAATGTGATTTGACTGCATTTTATATCCGGTTTCCGTTTTTATATTTTCGTTTTCCCATAGCGCAGGAGCTGGAACTTATCTTCATTAATCATATTATTATTATCTGTGGTCCACTGAAAGACCCGATTAACATTAGATTAGAGGTTTGCCGTGTCCACTATGAAAATGAAAATTCTAATGTCATCTGCAAATGATGATACAGTACTATAGTTTGCATCCTTTATGTCTGATACGAGGATGAGAAAAAGTATTGGAGCAAGTAAGATACCTTTGGGGACTGAGCTTTTCACGGTGAATAATCCGGATATTGCTCTGTTGACTATTACACACTGGCTTCTGTTAGCAAATTGAAAATCCATCCTCCTACTTTTCCTTTTGGGCGTATTTTGTGTGCAATAACACCATATCTTGAGATCTTGAGATGATTTCGGGGCTTTAGTGTCCCCGCGGCCCGGTCCTCGACCAGGCCTCCACCCATAGTCACGTGGTCACCATGGTCACATTCGTCGAAGGCTTTTGCGAAATCTGTGTAAATTACATCAGAGTTTTGTTTGTCTTCCGTGACATCTAGTGCCATGTCATAGTGGTCCAGCAACTGTGACAGGCAAGAGCGGCCTGTCCTGAACCCATGTTGTCCAGGGTTATGGAGATTCTGGGATTCTATATGCTTTGTGATCTTACTTCTTATCACTCTTTCAAGATTTTTGTAAGTGTGATGTTAGTGATATCGGTCTGTTGTTTTTTTGTATTTGCTTAATTCCCTCGTTTACGGTGTGGTTCTATCTCCGCTGTTTTAAGTACGTCACCCTAGAGAGCACTTCAAGACACTAGCGCTCTATAGGGTGGAATATTGTTGCACTCTAACAGCCCCATTCAGAGTCAGATAATTTGCTCACCTAGAGAGCGTGCAAAGAACCTTTATTGCTAGAACCCACTCTATGAAACATCTATATTATTGGGACCAATTAAAATGTCTAAATTTGTATTCTCTAGAGCGCAGGCGAGATACATAATAATCCACACGTTGTTTTTGGGAGACAGAGCCTAAATACTGGCGTTATCCCTGACATACTAAAAACAGCAGAGATAACACCACTCAATAAAGGAGGAAATAAGGCAGTCACCGGGAGAGTGGGAGACCCTTTACGTCATCGAAGAGAGGGGAGGCCCCTCACGTCACCGGGGGAGGGTGAGGTCCCTCACGTCACCGGGGGAGGTCCCTCACGTCACGGGGAAGGGGAGGTCCCTCACGTCACCAGGGAAGGGGGAGGCCCCTCACGTCACCGGGGGAGGTCCCTCACGTCACCGGGGGAGGGGGAGGTCCCTCACGTCACCGGGGAAGGGTGAGGTCCGTCACGTCACCGGGGGAGGTCCCTCACGTCACCGGGGGAGGGGGAGGTCCCTCACGTCACCGGGGAAGGGTGAGGTCCGTCACGTCACCGGGGGAGGGTGAGGTCCGTCACGTCACCCGGGGAGGTCCCTCACGTCACCGGGGAAGGGTGAGGTCCTCACGTCACCGGGGAAGGGTGAGGTCCGTCACGTCACGGGGAAGGGTGAGGTCCGTCACGTCACCGGGGGAGGTCCCTCACGTCACCGGGGAAGGGTGAGGTCCCTCACGTCACCGGGGAGGGGAGGTCCCTCACGTCACCGGGGGGGGGTGAGGTCCCTCACGTCACCGGGGAAGGGTGAGGTCCCTCACGTCACCGGGGGAGGGTGAGGTCCCTCACGTCACCGGGGAAGGGTGAGGTCCCTCACGTCACCGGGGGAGGGGGAGGTCCCTCACGTCACCGGGGGAGGGGGAGGTCCCTCGCGTCACCGGGGAGGGTGAGGTCCCTCGCGTCACCGGGGAGGGTGAGGTCCCTCGCGTCACCGGGGGAGGGTGAGGTCCCTCGCGTCACCGGGGAGGGTGAGGTCCCTCGCGTCACCGGGGGAGGGTGAGGCCCCTCGCGTCACCGGGGGAGGGTGAGGTCCCTCGCGTCACCGGGGAGGGTGAGGTCCCTCGCGTCACCGGGGGAGGGTGAGGTCCCTCGCGTCACCGGGGGAGGGTGAGGCCCCTCGCGTCACCGGGGGAGGGTGAGGTCCCTCGCGTCACCGGGGGAGGGTGAGGTCCCTCGCGTCACCGGGGGAGGGTGAGGTCCCTCGCGTCACCGGGGGAGGGAGGCGTGACAAGAGCTAGGGAAGAGCGCCATGGCAAGCAGCAACCAGAAGAGTTTGAGAACAACTGATAATAAGCAGTAATGTTAGCGGTAACATTTATTATGTGAAGGTGAGACGTCAAGGCTGGGGAGAGGCAGTTCATGTCTATACTGATGACACTCTGACGCAAGTGTACGGTGCTGCTCTTATTGGTGACGCAAGTGTATAGTGCTGCTCTTATTGGTGACGCAAGTGTATAGTGCCGCTCTTAATGGTGACGCAAGTGTATAGTGCTGCTCTTATTGGTGACGCAAGTGCTGCTCTTATTGGTGACGCAAGTGTATAGTGCTGCTCTTATTGGTGACGCAAGTGTATAGTGCCGCTCTTAATGGTGACGCAAGTGTACGGTGCTGCTCTTATTGGTGACGCAAGTGTATAGTGCCGCTCTTAATGGTGACGCAAGTGTACGGTGCTGCTCTTATTGGTGACGCAAGTGTACGGTGCTGCTCTTAATGGTGACGCAAGTGTATAGTGCCGCTCTTAATGGTGACGCAAGTGTATAGTGCTGCTCTTATTGGTGACGCAAGTGTATAGTGCCGCTCTTATTGGTGACGCAAGTGTATAGTGCCGCTCTTATTGGTGACGCAAGTGTATAGTGCCGCTCTTATTGGTGACGCAAGTGTATAGTGCTGCTCTTATTGGTGACGCAAGTGTATAGTGCTGCTCTTATTGGTGACGCAAGTGTATAGTGCTGCTCTTATTGGTGACGCAAGTGTATAGTGCCGCTCTTATTGGTGACGCAAGTGTATAGTGCCGCTCTTAATGGTGACGCAAGTGTATAGTGCCGCTCTTAATGGTGACGCAAGTGTATAGTGCTGCTCTTATTGGTGACGCAAGTGTATAGTGCCGCTCTTATTGGTGACGCAAGTGTATAGTGCCGCTCTTAATGGTGACGCAAGTGTATAGTGCCGCTCTTAATGGTGACGCAAGTGTATAGTGCTGCTCTTATTGGTGACGCAAGTGTATAGTGCTGCTCTTATTGGTGACGCAAGTGTATAGTGCCGCTCTTATTGGTGACGCAAGTATATAGTGCCGCTCTTAATGGTGACGCAAGTGTATAGTGCTGCTCTTAATGGTGACGCAAGTGTATAGTGCTGCTTTTATTGGTGACGCAAGTGTATAGTGCTGCTCTTATTGGTGACGCAAGTGTAGAGTGCTGCTCTTATTGGTGACGCAAGTGTATAGTGCTGCTCTTATTGGTGACGCAAGTGTATAGTGCTGCTCTTATTGGTGACGCAAGTGTATAGTGCCGCTCTTAATGGTGACGCAAGTGTATAGTGCTGCTCTTAATGGTGACGCAAGTGTATAGTGCTGCTCTTAATGGTGACGCAAGTGTATAGTGCTGCTCTTATTGGTGACGCAAGTGTATAGTGCTGCTCTTATTGGTGACGCAAGTGTATAGTGCTGCTCTTATTGGTGACGCAAGTGTATAGTGCTGCTCTTAATGGTGACGCAAGTGTATAGTGCTGCTCTTATTGGTGACGCAAGTGTATAGTGCTGCTCTTATTGGTGACGCAAGTGTATAGTGCTGCTCTTATTGGTGACGCAAGTGTATAGTGCTGCTCTTATTGGTGACGCAAGTGTATAGTGCTGCTCTTAATGGTGACGCAAGTGTATAGTGCTGCTCTTATTGGTGACGCAAGTGTATAGTGCTGCTCTTAATGGTGACGCAAGTGTATAGTGCTGCTCTTATTGGTGACGCAAGTGTATAGTGCTGCTCTTATTGGTGACGCAAGTGTATAGTGCTGCTCTTATTGGTGACGCAAGTGTATAGTGCTGCTCTTATTGGTGACGCAAGTGTATAGTGCTGCTCTTAATGGTGACGCAAGTGTATAGTGCTGCTCTTATTGGTGACGCAAGTGTATAGTGCTGCTCTTATTGGTGACGCAAGTGTATAGTGCTGCTCTTATTGGTGACGCAAGTGTATAGTGCTGCTCTTAATGGTGACGCAAGTGTATAGTGCTGCTCTTATTGGTGACGCAAGTGTATAGTGCTGCTCTTATTGGTGACGCAAGTGTATAGTGCTGCTCTTATTGGTGACGCAAGTGTATAGTGCTGCTCTTATTGGTGACGCAAGTATACTGCTACTGTTATTGGTGACGCAAGTATACTGCTGCTGTTATTGGTGACGCAAGTATACTGCTGCTGTTATTGGTGACGCAAGTATACTGCTACTGTTATTGGTGACGCAAGTATACTGCTACTGTTATTGGTGACGCAAGTATACTGCTACTGTTATTGGTGACACAAGTATACTGCTACTGTTATTGGTGACGCAAGTATACTGCTGCTGTTATTGGTGACGCAAGTATACTGCTGCTGTTATTGGTGACGCAAGTATACTGCTACTGTTATTGGTGACGCAAGTATACTGCTACTGTTATTGGTGACGCAAGTATACTGCTACTGTTATTGGTGACGCAAGTATACTGCTACTGTTATTGGTGACGCAAGTATACTGCTACTGTTATTGGTGACGCAAGTATACTGCTACTGTTATTGGTGACGCAAGTATACTGCTACTGTTATTGGTGACGCAAGTATACTGCTACTGTTATTGGTGACGCAAGTATACTGCTACTGTTATTGGTGACGCAAGTATACTGCTACTGTTATTGGTGACGCAAGTATACTGCTACTGTTATTGGTGACGCAAGTATACTGCTACTGTTATTGGTGACGCAAGTATACTGCTACTGTTATTGGTGACGCAAGTATACTGCTACTGTTATTGGTGACGCAAGTATACTGCTGCTGTTATTGGTGACGCAAGTATACTGCTACTGTTATTGGTGACGCAAGTATACTGCTACTGTTATTGGTGACGCAAGTATACTGCTACTGTTATTGGTGACGCAAGTATACTGCTGTTGTTATTGGTGACGCAAGTATACTGCTACTGTTATTGGTGACGCAAGTATACTGCTGCTGTTATTGGTGAGGCATACAACCAGGAAGTATATTTCAGCCGTGAACAGTGCCTGGTTGATACCTGGTTGATGGGGTTTTGGGAGTTCTTCTACTCCCCAAGCCCGGCCCGAGGCCAGGCTCGACTTGTGAGAGTTTGATCCACCAGGCTGTTGCTTGGAGCGGCCCGCAGAGCCACATACCCACCACAGCCCGGCTGATCCGGGACTTCTCTTAGGAAACAGTCCAGTTTTCTCTTGAAGATGTCCACGGTTGTTCCGGCAATATTTCTTATAGTCGCTGGGAGGACGTTGAACAACCGCGGACCTCTGATGTTTATACAGTGTTCTCTGATTGTGCCTATGGCACCTCTGCTCTTCACTGGATCAATCTTGCATTTTCTTCCATATCGTTCACTCCAGTACGTTGTTATTTTACTGTGTAGATTTGGGACCTGGCCCTCCAGTATTTTCCACGTGTATATTATTTGGTATCTCTCTCGTCTCCTTTCTAGAGAGTACATTTGGAGAGCTTTGAGACGATCCCAATAATTTAGGTGTTTTATCTCGTCTATGCGTGCCGTATATGTTCTCTGTATTCCCTCTATTTCAGCAATCTCTCCTGCTCTGAAGGGGGAAGTGAGTACTGAGCAGTATTCGAGACGGGACAACACAAGTGACTTGAAGAGTACAACCATTGTGATGGGATCCCTGGATTTGAAAGTTCTCGTAATCCATCCGATCATTTTTCTGGCTGATGCGATATTTGCTTGGTTATGCTCCCTAAACGTTAGATCGTCGGACATCATTATTCCCAAATCCTTGACATGCTGTTTTTCTACTATGGGAAGATTTGATTGTGTTTTGTACCCTATTATGTTTCAGATCCTCATTTTTGCCGTACCTGAGTACCTGAAATTTATCACTGTTAAACATCATATATTTTCTGCTGCCCAATCGAAAACTTTGTTGACATCTGTTTGTAGTTTTTCAATGTCTTCAGCAGAGGTAATTTTCATGCTGATTTTGTGTCATCTGCGAAGGATGACACGAAGCTGTGACGTGTATTTTTGTCTATATCAGATATGAGAATAAGGAACAGTAGCGGTGCAAGGACTGTACCTTGAGGTACAGAGCTTTTAACATCGCTTGGACTCGATTTTATCTGATTGACTGTTACTCTTTGTGTTCTGTTCGACAGGAAATTGAGTATCCAGCGTCCTACTTTTCCAGTTATTCCCATTGACCTCATTTTGTGAGCTATCACCCCATGGTCACATTTGTCGAAAGCCTTTGCAAAGTCTGTGTATACACATCTGCATTTTGCTTTTCTTCTAGGGCTTCTGTGATTTTGTCATAGTGGTTGAGTAACTGTGACAGACAGGATCTTCCCGCTCTAAATCCATGTTGTCCTGGATTGTGCAATTCATTGTTTTCCATAAAACTAGAAATTTGATTCCTAATCACTCTTTCAAACACTTTTATTATGTGTGATGTTAGTGCAACTGGCTATAATTTTTTGCCAAGGCTTTACTCCCCCCTTGTGCAACGGAGCTATATCTGCAGATTTAAGTGCTGCTGGTATCTCCCCTGTATCCAGGCTCTTTCTCCATATTACGCTGAGTGCTCTCGCTACTGGTACTTTACATTTCTTTATGAATATTGAATTCCATGAGTCAGGCCCAGGGGCTGAGTGCATGGGCATATTGTCAATTTCTCTTTCAAAGTCTTCCGAGTTTGTGGTAATATCCGTTATATTATCTGCAGCTTGAATGTCATTCATAAAGAAGCTGTCTGGGTCATCAACTTTCATGTTGTTAATTGGTGTGCTAAACATAGCCTCATACTGGCTTCTTAGAATTTCACTAATCTCTTTGTTGTCCTCTGTGTACGTACCTTCATTTGTAATTAACGGTCCAATACTGGTCGAGGTTTTGGATTTTGATTTAGCGTATGTGAAAAAATATTTCGGATTTTTCCTTATCTCTTGTATAGCTCTCTGTTCCAATTCCATTTCCTCAGACTCATATGATCGCTTCAACGTTTGTTCGATTTCTTCGATCTCCCTGCTTAGGCTTATTTTCCTTGCTTGTGATAGTTGTGTCTGCCGAAGCATTTCCGTAATTTTTCCTTCTCCTGTACAGTCGTCTGCGTTCTCTTTCTAGAGTTTCCTCTTTTCT
>WNGS01166226.1:9920089-9959650 GCA_020271785.1 Procambarus virginalis | reverse complement strand
GGTTTGGCTTCGGCGTCTGTTTTGGTTCCTTCGGAGACGTCCTTTGCCTCTCTCGCGATCGTTGGGTTCGTCCTCCGTGTTCTTACGCGGTTGCTGCGTCACCGGCTTCCTCTTCGGGTTTTCGGGGTTCGGTGCCTTGGCGCCTCCCCGAGCCCTCGCTCGATGTGTTCACGGACGCGTCGTCCCTCGGCTGGGGTTTGTGACCAGTGCTCACCAGGCAGGCCAGGGTCGGTGGGGTCCGTCATTCCGTCGGGCTCACAGCACGGTTCGGGAGTTCGCGGCTGTCTGGCTCGCCCTT
Source organism: Procambarus virginalis (assembly GCA_020271785.1). Lineage (NCBI taxonomy): Eukaryota > Metazoa > Arthropoda > Malacostraca > Decapoda > Cambaridae > Procambarus > Procambarus virginalis. Next base: position 9,959,352 of record WNGS01166226.1, on the reverse strand, counting down.
CGAGGATTCGGGTCGCTCAGGTTCGACCATTCGCCTCCATTCGGACTGCTCTCCGGTGGTTCATTGCCTGAACCGCGGGGGTTCTCTTCGGTCCTTGCCTCTGTGGGGTTGGTCCCTTCGAGTGGCTCGTCTCCTGGATTCTCGGGGTTTGGCTCTCCGTGCGGTTCACGTCCGGGGAGTGTCCAACGTTCTGGCGGACGGTCTGTCTCGCTTCATTCCCCTTTCCACGGAGTGGACGGTCGACGACGACTCGTTTCGTTGGATCTGCCAGACGTACGGTCTCCCAGATGTGGACCTCTTCGCGTCGGCGTGGTCTCGGCGTCTCCCGATTTATGTGACTCCCTTCCCCGACTGCGAGGCGTTCGCGGTGGATGCCTTTCAGCAGGACTGGTCGAGGTGGGGTTACCTGTACCTCTTTCCTCCGGTCCAGCTGTTGCTTCGAGTTCTGGTCAATTGGAGACTTTCAGGGAGGGTAGTCCTTGTGGCCCCTTGGTGGCCAGCCCAGCCTTGGTTTCCTGTGCTCCTCGCTCGGTGCCGAACCCGGGACGTTTCCCGCGGCTCCGCCTCTTTCAGAAGGTCGGTCCGGTCCGGTACAGGGCTGGTTCGCTCTTCTCCTCTGCTTCGCGTCTGGTCTTTTTGACGCGGGGTGTATCACCATTTCTATGGTGATCAGGTGGCTTCATTGATGGTGTCCCACCTGAGAGCTTCGTCTAGGCGGCAGTATGAAGTTTCCTGGCGTTCTTTTCGCCACTTTCTGGCTCTTCGTAGGTTGTCTTTTCTTTCGGATCGGGTTGTTTGTCCTTTCTTTCTTGGCTTTTTCAGGACCGTCATTTGATGCCTAATACTGTCGCCTCGTATCGTGCGGCGCTGGCGGAGCCGCTCGCGCTGCTTTTGGGGTGGATGTCACTTCCGCCCCTTTTCGCAAGCTTTTCTGTGCTATGTTTCACCTCCGGCCTGCTCATGCGCCTCCTGAGCCGTCCTGGTCCTTGGACAGGGTGCTCTCCTATCTTTCTCCTCTCGTTTTGTGGTGGCCCCTTCGGTTCCTGATTGTTTTTCCAAGGCTTTGTTTTTGTTGGTTGGCCTCTGGGGGCCGGGTAGGGGAGCTTCATGCTCTCCTCCGGCGCAGGGGTTTCTGCTCTTTCGGTCCTGGGGGTAGGTTTGTCCGTTTACAGCCTTCTCCTTCTTTTCTGGCGAAGAACGAGACGGCTGCTTTCCGGAGGGGTCCATGGGTCATTGATGCTTGGTTGGTTCGGCCGGGGGTGCATCATGTGTTGTGTCCTGTTGCGGCGCTTCGCCGTTACTTGCGCGCTTCGGCCGGTGTGGCTGGGGATGCGCTTTGGGTTGATCCAGTTTCCCTCGTTCCCTGTTCCAGGGCTCGGGTCTCCCAGGTTGTCCGCAGGGTTATTAAATCTAGCCAGCCTGCGGTCTATCCTCGCGCCCATGACGTTAGGAAGTTTGCGGCTTTGGCTGCTGTGTTTGGTAATATGTCTTGGGCAATATTCGGGCGCGTGGTTTTGGAAATCGAACAGGGTCCTGGCCGCCCGTTATTTGGTGAACGTCCCTGCTCCTCGGCGTTCTTGTGTTGCTTTGGGTCGCAGGTTGCAGCCAGTTGTCTCGACTTCGCGTTGAGGAGTTTGTGGCCGCCGCCTCCCGGTAAGTCCCTCTTTTTCCTTCTCTTTGGGTAATTAGCTCCAGGGAGCCGTAGGGGCTCCCCACAGAAAACCAGCGTTGAATGTAATGAAACGCCATTTTCTGGGTGAGCCCGGAGGCTCCCTGGCTACCCTCCCTCCCGTCCGGTCGGCGGATTTTTCGCGTTGGTTGAAGCCTAGTTTCCGAACTGAAGGCAGCCGGCGCGGTGAGGTCCGGGGCCCCCCCCTCCCCCTCCCGGGGAGGGGAGGGCTGCGCGGACAACCGGCGCGGCAGTAAAGTGATTGTTTGATTGTTTTCCTTGTGATTGTAGGGAGTTTTTCTACCTTTCTGTTCGGTTTGTTGTAGTTTTCTACCATGTGGGGTTTGTTTTGTTACGCCTACCTTTCTGGGTGCCTAACCCCGGTCGATGGCAGATAAGGAAAACCCCCAACTATATGGGGTTTTCCAGGCCATTGCTCCCTGAAACCTCTCTGAAGGGGCCAGGTTCTGGCGCTGGTCCCTGGTAGGTCTGAACTCCATAGCTAGTGTCCCGGTCTAACATAACATACATTAGCCCGATAAGCTCCAGGGAGCCTCCGGGCTCACCCAGAAAATGGCGTTTCATTACATTCAACGCTGGTTTTTTTCCAGTGTGTATGTGTTATGCAGTGAATAACAAGCTTAGCTTCAATATATGATATTATATCAGAAGAATCACTGTCATTGTTATTATGTGCAGTAGTGTAGCTCTTTATTTTGCACATCTTGAGATGATTTCGGGGCTTAGCGTCCCCGTGGCCCGGTCCTCGACCAGGCCTCCTTTTTGTTACACATCCCCAGGAAGCAGCCCGTAGCAGCTGTCTAACTCCCAGGTACCTATTTACTGCTAACTAACAGGGGCATCAGGGTGAAAGAAACTGCCCATTTGTTTCCGCCTCCACTGGGGATCGAACTCGGACCCTCAGGACTACGAATCCGAAGTGCTGTCCACTCAGCTGTCAGGCCCCTGACATTTACAAGGACTCATGATAAACTCAGACATCAGCTCAATTTCTCAATGCCAAATATTACTTTTGAATTTCTCTCTTTCAATTTTCTTCAATTGAAAAACTTCAATTTTCAATTTAAGTATTATCACTTTCCTATTATTCAGCTCCCCATTTTCTCTTCATGTCTTCACAAATTTGCTCTAACTGGATTAATAGAAAAGATTTTATTTATGTGTACATTGAAAATAATGCCACCATTAAAAGTTTGTCTCGCAACTTTTGTAACTGGTTGTTATCTGTGTACACTAGCAGGAGGGAAATCTAAAGAGGAACATGGAATCATTGATGACTCGGATAAAAATATGCCAGAGAAATTGCTGACCTAGAGAGTGTGCAAAGATTCTTTACTGCTAGGAGTCATTCTATAAATCATCTTAATTACTGGGACCAATTAAGTTCTAAATCTGTATTCTCTACAGTGCAGGCGAGAGAGATATTAGAGGGGACTGGTTCCAAATCTGAACATGGCGATTACATCACATGAAAGCAGTAGCCATGGCAGAATGTGCAAAATAGTGCAAAACGGCTGGCCTCTCACAATGTTCAAGAGAGCACTTGACAAACACCTCCAAAGAATACCTGATTAACCAGGCTGTAATTTATATCGCAGGCTGCAAACAGCAGAGTGCAACAACCTGGTTGATCAGACGACCAACTGGGATGCCTGGTCAGAGACTGGGCTGGTTGATACCTGGTTGATGGGGTTCTGGGAGTTCTTCTACTCCCCAAGCCCGCCCGAGGCCAGGCTTGACTTGTGAGTTTGGTCCACTAGGCTGTTGCTTGGAGCGGCCCGCAGGCCCACATACCCACCACAGCCCGGCTGGTCCGGAACTCCTTGGAGGAATAAATCTAGTTTCCTCTTGAAGATGTCCACGGTTGTTCCGGCAATATTTCTTATGCTCGCTGGGAGGACGTTGAACAACCGCGGACCTCTGATGTTTATACAGTGTTCTCTGATTGTGCCTATGGCACCCCTGCTCTTCACTGGTTCTATTCTGCATTTTCTTCCATATCGTTCACTCCAGTACGTTGTTATTTTACTGTGTAGATTTGGGACCTGGCCCTCCAGTATCTTCCAGGTGTATATTATTTGATATCTCTCTCGTCTTCTTTCTAGTGAGTACATTTGGAGAGCTTTGAGACGATCCCAATAATTTAGGTGCTTTATCGCGTCTATACGTGCTGTATATGTTCTCTGTATTCCCTCTATTTCAGCAATCTCTCCTGCTCTGAAGGGGGAAGTGAGTACTGAACAGTACTCAAGACGGGACAGCACAAGTGACTTGAAGAGTACAACCATTGTGATGGGATCCCTGGATTTGAAAGTTCTCGTAATCCATCCAATCATTTTTCTGGCTGTCGCAATATTTGCTTGGTTATGCTCCCTAAACGTTAGGTCGTCAGACATCATTATTCCCAAATCCTTTACATGCTGTTTTCCTACTATGGGCACATTTGATTGTGTTTTGTACCCTGTATTATGTTTAAGGTCCTCATTTTTACCGTACCTGAGTACCTGGAATTTATCACTGTTAAACATCATATTATTTTCTGATGCCCAGTCGAAAACTTTATTAATATCAGCTTGAAGTTTTTCAATGTCTTCAGCCGAGGTAATTTTCATACTGATTTTTGTGTCATCTGCAAAGGATGGTACGAAGCTGTGACTTGTATTTTTGTCTATATCTGATATGAGAATAAGGAAAAGCAGCGGTGCAAGGACTGTACCCTGAGGTACAGAGCTTTTAACTGCACTTGGACTAGATTTTGTATGGTTGACCGTTACTCGCTGAGTCCTGTTTGACAGAAAACTGAGTATCCAGCGTCCTACTTTACTGGTTATTCCCACTGACTTCATTTTGTGTGCTATCACACCATGGTCACATTTATCGAAAGCCTTTGCGAAGTCCGTGTATATCACATCAGCATTCTGTTTTTCTTCTAATGCCTCAGTGACTTTATCGTAGTGCTCAAGTAGCTGTGAGAGGCACGATCTTCCCGCTCGAAATCCATGTTGGCCTGGGTTGTGAAGGTCATTGGTCTCCATGAAATTGGTGACCTGACTCCTAATCACCCTCTCAAATACTTTTATTATGTGCGATGTTAGTGTAACTGGTCTATAATTCTTTGCCAATGCTTTGCTCCCTCCCTTGGCTGACATTGATCCCCAGAACCCACACACAAGGAGTACAAAGTAAAGTATTATACTTACTACATTGTTAGGTTTAGTACCATCTGCATCAGAAGCCATAATGGTAGCCACTAAAGTACCAGGGGGTGATGCTTCCGGGATGGTGATGGGTCGCAGCGGCATGGTAAACACCGGAGGGTTATCATTGGCATCTTTCACTGTCACCAACACTGAACATGTTGACTGAAAATATGAAAGACAAACAAATACAAATACATTGAATAAGATCAAACCTAAATTTGGAAATAACTAAGATCTATAACAACATAATTCTTGCAGTACTATACAGCAATGTGCTGCATGTGCAGAAATGACAGTTTTTCTTCAAGTGGTGCTGAGTGGCCTACCACTAATAAACATAACAGTCTCTTCTATAAATTATTGTGAATTTATTTTTGTGAAGAAATTATTGTGAAGAGCTTCACTCTTAGACTGCACTAGATGGACGTCAACATAAAAAAAAAAAAAAACCAGCGTTGAATGTAATGAAACGCCATTTTCTGGGCGAGTCCTGGAGGCTCCCCGGAGGTATGCCGGGCTGATATGCATATATTAGGTCATGGCATCAGTCAATTTGATTGGAGTTCTTAGCTTACCGGGGACAATGAGCCAGAACCTGGCCCCCTCAGAGAGGCACAAGGAGCAATAGTCTACAGAAACCCCCGTGTGGTTGGAAGAATTCTATGTTCTGCCATCTATCGGGTTAGGCACCCAGAAAGGTAGGGGTCCCAAAACAAACTACAGCTGGTTAAAAATTGTGACCAAAAGCTGAACTAGCAAGCAGAACTCCCCAAACCGAAAACAAGCAAACAAGCATGACGTCACCATTGCCACTGTGCCGCTGTCTACGCAGTTCCCCCTCCCTGGGAGGGGGGAGCAAGTGTGGGGGGGAGGGTCTGGGCCTCCCTCTTCCTGCTCCCAGGGAGGGAAGAGCTGCACAACTACCCAGAAAAAAGAAAGAGAGACACTCACCATGAACAAGAAACAGCAGGTAGTCAGAATAAAGACGAGATTCCAGGCAGACAGAAACAACCCAATGTGACAGACACAACGAGGTCCAGGAAAAATAGCCAAATACTCGACCGCCAAAACTCTGATAGATTGCTGAAACCCCCATGCCCAAATTTCAGCCCAAGGCATGTTAACAAAAACAGCCGTGAGATAAGCGTATATCGAAACATTATGGGCATGGGGGTAGGCAACAGATTGGCTAAACTTGACGACACTGCAGATAATTTTCAAGGGTCGGAAATAAAAGCCTTGGAGGGAACCAACAAAACCAAATCAGCCCATATAGCATCCACCAAGGCAGAATCAGTGGCAGGAAGCCACCACTGGATGCAGCACATGATGCGCCACCCAATCTAACCAACCAAGCATCAACAACCAGGGGACCCCTCCAGAAGCCCACCGACTCATTCTTCACCAAAAAAAAAAAAAAAGACAGCAGCAGATGACAGTAATGCCCTATAACCAGAGGCAAGTGTCAGCAGTAAAAGAGCCTTAGAAAAAAAAAAGAGTCCCAGACTGGACAACAGAAGATTGGAGACTGGCAATGCATTACACATCAAACACCAGGTTACACACACTGCCCGTGTGTGACTAGTGACCACCAGACTAGTGCCCAAACTGAGGGGCATGAGCTATGAGGGTGAGACTACGGGAATTAAACCTCATGTTGCTGGAAGACACAAGAGTTAGGGGGGACATGATAACCACATACAAGATTCTCAAAGGAATTGATAGGGTAGACAAAGACAGTTTATTTAACACAAGGGGCACATACACTTGGGGACACAGGTGAAAACTGAGTGCCCAAATGAGCCATAGATGCACATTAGAAAGAATTTTTTTTAGTGTCAGAGTAGTTAATAAATGAAATGCACTAGGCAGTGATGTGGTGGAGGCTGACTCCATACACAGTTTCAAGTGTAGATATGATAGAGCCCAATAGGCTCAGGAACCTGTACACCATCAACAAAGTGGAAAACGTGCAAAGACATGCCACTAAGTGGCTCCCAGAACTGAAGGACAAGAGCTATGAGGAGAGGTTAGAGGCATTAAATATGTAAAGACTAGAAGCTAGAAGAAAAAGTGGAGATATGATCACTACGTACAAAATTGTAAGAAGAATCGATAAAATTGATAGGGAAGAATTCCCGAGACCTGGAACTTCAAGAACAAGAGGTCATAGATTTAAACTAACAAAACAAAGCTGCCAGAGAAATATAAGAAAATTCACTTTCGCAAACAGAGTGGTAGACGGTTGGAACAAGTTAGGTGAGAAGGTGGTGGAGGCCAAGACCGTCAGTAGTTTCAAAGTGTTATATGACAAAGAGTGCTGGGAAGACGGGACATCACAAGTACAGCTCTCATCTTGTAAGTACACTTAGGTAATTACCAGTTGATTGACAGTTGAAAGGTGGGACTAAAGAGCCAAAGTTCAACCTCCATAAGCACAACTAGGCGAGTACTGCCATCTTCGAGAACATGACGAAACATCTAGCATATTGCCCCAGTAATCAATGCGAGGTAGCCATACCCCCAGTTACATACATACTTAGTATATACTGTATATATTATATATTTATATATATGACCATAAATAACCCCCTAATTTAAATGAAAATAAAGCCTTGAAGAAGAATTTCTGCCATATTTTATAAAACCTCATATCATCAGTTAATTCAACTAATACCTGCCATTTTTGTTTAATTGTATAAGATAAGATGCCTACTATTCTATTTTCAAACTGAAAAACTGATCTTTGGGATGACACCTTTGTCACATACTGATAAGATGTTCTCTCACCTGTGGGCCACCATCTGTATTCTCCAGGGTACCAACAATTATGGTGTGTCTGGGAGAGGCCTCGTAATCCAAGCCCCGGACGGTAGTAATGCGGCCTGTTTCAGGCTCCACACTAAATAGTTTTGAATCTCCATTCACCATTACATAGGTAATCTGAAATTGTAAGCAAAATTTTATATTTTTATCCATTGAATTTTATATATAAGAATGAAACAACAGTCCAATTGATAAACATTATTTATCTTGTAGTGCAGCAACACTCAATTCATGAGCACTAATTAACAGTGAGGCAACCTACAAAATGCAAACGACAAGTAGACATAGGAACTACAATAAAGTTATTTGCCTACTTAAAAAATTTAATAGCATCATATAAAATTGGTGCAGTGCAGGTAAACACAGAAAATATGCAATTACACCAATACCACAGTCCATTGATCTGAGTGAGTTTGGAGTATGTGACTTTAGAGATATACGAATATATTTTAAACAATTTAATTCCAAGTTGCCATGGGGAAGATTCACTCTTGTGCAAAACATAAGGCTTGCACCAAGGCTGGTCCAGCACTGTGAGAGTTGCTTATATAAGCTATTGTGTTGTGTACATGTGTCGGTACTCTCATGCTTACATCAAGCATTAGAGATGAGTATCAAATCTGTATGGAGGTGGGGGTGTCTGCCTCTGCACGCCATCATGGTGTAAAATGTGAACATACAGTATCAGTCATAGACACCATTAAGAAAAAGACAGCAAAAATCAAAGCATCTGTGTGGCTGAAGGACCAGAATCAGAGAGCCGTAACTGTTGACTTGAGTTTCACCCATGTAAAGACTTTTGTTATTTTTTTTTTTTTTTTAATAACAAGAGAAGGGGGGTACCACATCTGGCTGGAGGAAGGGGACCCATAATCTCAGAGAAAAGCACACACACAATGCATTACAGGTGATTTTTGGGTCCCCTACATTGCAGTTTCCCTGTTCTTTTGTCTTACCACTCCCCCTTCCCCCCTTCTTTGTGTGTTTTGTTTTGCTTTATTGGATATTTAAAGGTTACAAGTTATACATTGGTGAATGCAATTTGTGATTAAAAGTTCTGGAGCTCTTGAAGTTCCTCCGCTTCCGGACAGGAACTGAGGACACAGCAGGCATTTACCTTCTGGATTACCACACCGAGGCGCTGAAACTGGCAGCTCTTGGGCCGAGCCTCTCAGATACTATAGGAACAAAGGTGTATTAGCTTTCCAGTTGCCTGTACTTGTTTGATTTTGCTGTTTCCCTGTGGTTGGCTGCACCACCTGCTTGATCAGCAATGAGGTGGGTATAGATGTCAGCGATATCCATGTGTAGTCCCACACCAGCTGTTTGCCTCTCTTCCAGGGGTATATTGTTAAGCCATCTGGGTGAAGCGTGGGATTGTCTGGGTTTTGGACCGTTATGATGTGTGGTTCTCTCTCTGCTGGGCACTGAGCCGAGGCCCTCTTGATGATGTCGTTAACTTCAGTGTGTCTTGCATGCCAGCCCTTGGAGCTTCTGCAGTGCAGCCTGTATCGGTTTGCTACCACCCTGTTGCATATGCACTTTTATTCAGTGTGAATTGGGGCACCAAGGTGGAGGGCCACTGCTATACGGTGGGTCTCTGGATCTAGATACTTGCCTGTTGCAGACATGGGCACTGCAAAAAAGTCTCCTGCATTGGGGAGGGGGGTCATGCTCTGCTCTGAGGTGGGCTTTCTCCTTATCAGATGTTGCAGCACTAACTAAGCATGGCATCAACTATTTTTTCCACTACTGGGCTGTCCCAGTTGGACTGTGTGCTTTTTTTTTTTTTTAATCAAAGTTGGGTGCTAGGGCAGCAAGAGCATCCCACTGATTTGAACATTGAATAAAGTCAGGATCGTGTATCCCTTCCAAATCACCCAGAGGTTCTAGTAGGATATCTCTTACAAGGTAATTCAATGCATAGGAGTAAAGAAAGGCTGGTAGAGCAATTTAGGAGGCTGTGTGAACACTTAGGCCACCGAATCTTACGAAGAGCGTTCTTGCTCCCCATTGAGAGTCATTCGATCGGAGGTTCAGGACTTTTCCCAGTATGGACTTCTGAAGGGTGACATACTCGTTTAATTTGAACCTCAACTGCTTGCAGACCAACAGGGGCACCCAGGAGGGTCCAGTTAGGTTGTTCAACAGTGAGAATGTCTGGAAGAACAGTTTTTATTTGGTATAGTAATGTCCAAGTTGGGGGAGACTATTTCACATTTGGATGTATTGAGAATGAGGCCTAAAGTTGCTACTTGCTCCTGGATTTTCCTTATATCCTCCATAATGGTACCTGGGATACTGGCAAGAGTGCTATCATCCAGGTATCAGATGTTTAGCCCGCTTGTCAGACTATCAGTGACTCCCTTGATAGCAAAGCAGAAATGAGGGGCTAAGGCATCACTGATGAACTCCTTCACAGAAGTTTATTTCATGCTCTCCAAAAAGAAGCTTAGAGTCACCACTGTAGTACAATTGGACAAATTAATTTATTTACTTACAAGAAGGTTGAAATGGTTATTTAATTACAAATGTTAGCAATTAAGTGGTAATTTCTTAGCAAAATTATTAACACATTGTTTTAGGCAAGTCTCAAAGCTGACAAAGTTGTTAAAAGCATACATTGAGAATTTACAGTGGTTTACAAGTGAACAGAAGTGCAGTCAACTTAAAATGAAGTAATTAAAACTAGTAGACATATTTTAGTTAACATGAATGCAGGTACTTTCTGCATAAATTTAGGTAATGAATATTGTGCATGGAATTACTACTAGGGAAAAGTGGAAAAAATTAAGAATACTGTACTTCTGATGAAGGAGTTACATTTGTGAACAGTATATAGTAGGGCACTAGACAAACCAATAGATCAAGGTGGGGTACTTTGGTGAGCAAATTAGGTGCTTCTACATTTTACTTCTGAATAAAGTACAATATAGGTTGAGAAACTTTCTACTTCATCTGTATAAAAGTAATATTTTGAAATCTTCAAATTTTCAATAATCAATTATACAAATTAATATTATTGTACCAATACTTGGCTACATGCTGACAGAGAAAGAACAACTTACTACTGGTTTGGTGTCCGGGTCTGTTGCAACAACAGTGGTGAGGAGAGAATCGGCAACATTTTCAGGTACGGTGGCCTCGTACACCTGCTGAGAAAACACAGGTGGCTCGTCTCCAACATCACTGACCAACACTGTCACTGTTGCTGTTGAAAGGCGAGGGTCAGCTGCACCGTCCTTGGCCGTCACCACTAATAAGTGCACCTGGTGAAGAAATACCACTTGTCTTATTCTCGTGCAGACTGCCACGCACCTCTTACACCTCCCCACCATCATACCTTTATAGTATATTTTAACAAAAATAATTAGAGTATAATATTTACTAACTATATATTGTGCTGCTATTTTCTATACATAACAATATTTCTTACATCATGGGGTTAACCATATTTAAAATACTTCGCATAATCAATCTTACATCCGTTAACATCCTATTTTTATCGTTAACATTTTCTATATTTCTATGCTAATTACAGGAAAACTGACTAACCTGCTGTTTCTCATAGTCGAGTGCTTGCTTGTTTCTGATCTCACCCGTGTTACTTGCAATATTGAAGGGGGAATTCTCCGGTACAGAATAAAAAACTTCTCCATTAACACCCAAGTCTTCATCTTCAGCCTAGAATAATCATTCAACAATTATGAGATGTATTCCATATATCTCATAATTGTTTAAAATATGGAATATACATGATGTTCATAAAGTAACTTACAATATGTCAAGTGAGAGTTGAAGATACTGTAATATTTATTCATAACACAAACATCATTGACTAACATGGCTTCAGTACTTTACCTTGACAGAGCCGACTACAGCATCTTGCTGACCTTCGTCGACCCTGAAGGAGTACGGCAGACCTATAAACTCGGGGTTCTTGTCATTGATATCACCAACAGAAATACTAACTGTTGCAGTGTTGAATACACCTTCTGGATCTTCAGCTTTTATTACCTAAAGAAACATTAAAACATGATAAAAGTGTACTTGTGGTGCGTGTTAGACCAAGATATTTATTTTGTTCATGCTATTTTATATCATGAGGGATGAACAATAAAATTTAAAACATATAGATGAATACATTTATATTGGCATAGAAATGCCAACACATGAAGCAGCAAAGAAATATCTAACAAACTAATGTAAATAATTTAAAGGTTTAAATAATCAATATATATCAATAGTTTACTTCTAATAACCAACGTTTATAACTTCCAAGAGTTAGGTCCATATCTGTCATTCAGAATTTGACTGTCTTTATCATCTTTGTTTTGAGTCAGTGAATGAGAGACCAAAAACCATTACAAGGTGTGGCAATGCTGATGTGTGACCAATACAACTTCCAACAGTAATGAAAACATTCCTATTTGATTTATCTTGAATTAATTAAGTTTTAATTACAGAACTAGCCAATGAATCAATGGGTGAGGGATGGAATTGTCAGGGCAAAACACCAAGCCACTAAAATTATATAGCACTTTGAAGGGATCAGGATAAGGATTTGGGATAGGACACGGGTAAAGGAATGGTGGCCAACCACTTAGAAGGTCGGGGATTGAATGCCGACCTGCATGAAGCGACAACGTCGCTCTACCGTCCAGCCTAAGTGGTTGGGCGAATCAACTGGTGAGTGACGATCGAGATGCGTTCTTGTTTCCTACTGTATATTTCTCAAAGTCATTATATAAGGTCATCACAGAACAAGGGGTTTTGATGTACATGTGTCAATGCGAGGGAGGTGAATAAACTGTGAAGTTCCTGGTGACTGGATGAGAGTGGAGATGATAGCATGGACAAAGCAGTAATCCAAGACAATAGGGCATACTTGGGCATAGTGCATGCTTGAATATATATGCTCTTAATAACAAAAAAAAAAAAAAAAAAAAAAAAAAAAAAAAAAAAAAAAAAAATCTTAATTATTTGAGTTCTCAGGCACTTTTATGCATCTCTCTTCCACAGGGCTGGGCTTTCCATCTTGCTTTAGCCTATTCCCCATTGGTTCTCTGCCTAATCAAGGGGGATTCTATACAGTCCCTTCCATTTAGGCTATTGTTCCTGTAATAGCCTCACTTCTGATATTTCTAAGTATCACCCACAAACTGACTTTCTCACAGGATTTGTCAATTGTGCTTACATAGGGCTTCTTCCAATTTAATCCCATTTTATTGGAATGGAAGATGAACGAGTCATAATTACCTTAATTATGCAATAAATTCTGCCAACTTTAATTGGATCATTTTCCCTCGGGGGGGGGGGGGGGGGATATTTCAGCTTCTGTCATTTGTAGGCATTAGCATGGGCTTCATTCTATCTAGACTGGTTCCTTGGCTTTTCCTCTGCCAGTTTTTCTAGCCTAGGCATTTCTTCCAGCATTGTACAAGTGTTAAAGCTTTGTGGGCCACATCTTTCACTTAGATCCTAAGTGGGCTTTTGTTGTCCTCATCCACTTTCCTTCCCAGTTCTCCATCTCTTCCAGAGATAAGCAGTCAGATGAATGTTACTGGTTTGTGTCCTTCCATCATTCTTAAGTTTTGGAGTCATTAGGGTTACCTTGTTGTCATCTGTATTGGAGGCGGGAGAGCATGTCTCTGGATTTCACCTTGCTGGTGTTATTAAAGCAACTCTGAGCAAGCAATTTTTTACCCTTATTGGGCCTTTCCACTGTCTGGAGATTTGGTTATGTCCTTGATATCTGTGGTCTTTGTTATCTCTTATTAATAAGAGATTATCTAGTCCTTCATTCTTTGGGTTAGGTTAGTCTCCTGCTTTACACTATGGATTATTATTAGTGAAACCTTGGTGTTTTCAATCTTCTGCTCATCACATACTTTCCCTTTTTGTGGCTCAATGCCACTTTCTTCATGCTATCAGCAAATTTTATTTCTGTTCTCTTCTTTAACCCTTAAACTGCACATGGCATATATATACACCCTGAGTAACATGTCCCACCGTGCGCATGGCGTATATATATATATATGTATTATGTTGGGAGGAGCCATTTGGGTGAGGGAGATGGCGTCGTCTGCATGACTTGTCTAGCTGTGTAGAGGGTGGCCACTATGCTCTTTGGGCACCCTACAAGCTTAGGTGTACAGTTACAGTGCATACAACATGTAGATACTTATATATAATGTGTGTATATAGTGTAATAACAGCACAAACAGTATTGTTGGGGGAGAAATTTTAGTGCATCTGGCCTTGAACCAGTGAGGGAGGCAGCCACCAGCTGACTGTGTGTAGTGACATCTCTTATTGCCTGAACTAACTATAACAGCTTAGTTGATACAGTTGTGGTGACAAAATGTGTAGATACTTATATATAATGTGTGTGTATATAGTGCAATAACACCACAAACAATATTGTTGGGGGAGAAATTTTGCATCTGACCTTGAATGAGTGAGGGAGGCAGCCGCCAGCTGACTGTGTGTGTAGCGACGTCTCTTAGTGCCTGAACTAACTATATCAGCTTTCTTCTTGCGGTTATCTTGAGATGATTTCGGGGCTTTTTTAGTGTCCCCGCGGCCCGGTCCTCGACCAGGCCTCCACCCCCAGGAAGCAGCCCGTGACAGCTGACTAACACCCAGGTATCTATTTTACTGCTAGGTAACAGGGGCATAGGGTGAAAGAAACTCTGCCCATTGTTTCTCGCCGGCGCCCGGGATCGACCCCGGGACCACAGGATTATAAGTCCAGCATGCTGTTCGCTCGACCGACCGGCTTAGTTGTAGAGTTATGGTGAACAAAACATGTAGATACTTATATATAATGTGTGTGTATAGTGTAATAACAGCAAAACTATGTTTATTGTTTTATGAACGTAATAATTGAATCACTAATATGAACACCATACTTTTGAGTATAGCGATGATTCACACATTTTATTATATAAATCTATCACACTATACACTATTGAATAATATTACTGCAAAAAACTAAGAAAAAATCAATCAGAGCCATTGAAATAATTAGGTAATAATATGTTTGTGGCAACTCCCACCTGTCAGCTCAGGTGACGCTGACCGCCTCTGATGACTACTCTGTCAACGCCCACATTTTGCCAGACTTCCTCGGCCTATTGCACCCAAAATGTGTCACATACGATTTTTTTCCCCATGCTCAGGGAACACAAATTAACATTTTTAGAAGACAAAAAATTTTTGTTAGAATTTTTGTTCTTGTGCACAAGGGTGTAAATCTCCTCAGGACCCCTTAGCAGCTTAAGGGTTAATCTTTAGTCTGTATTTTCCTACACAAGGCACTCCTGTCTCACCTCTTTCATTAGGTGGGCGTGTGATGTCATCCAAGAGGTTATCCTCATAACTATATCACACTCACACCCACTGAAGGAAATTTGCAACTTTGTCAGCCTTCTTTATTTATGGCTACTATTAGATATGGAGTTTCTGAAGTTCTCATCATTCTCTATCTACTTCAAGGTAGTTCTAAAGGTCAGTATATTTGCGGCTCGGTCTCCGACAAGGTCTCATTGTTGATGTTCTGCTCGGCTATATTATTGGATGCTGCAGTTTGTACTCTGATGCTGGAACCACATCCCAATTGATCAGACCTTTGGCCCTTAATGTTTAAAGACTAACAGCCTTGTCTTCTTGATTCTCAGAGTTAAGTCCATTGTGCAGTCCAAAATTTGTGGATGTTGAATGTGCTTGTGGATACTCTCTCCTGGTTCTGTCCTATTTCAAAGGAATCAGAGGTGGACATGAGTATCTTAATTTGAATATGTGAGAAATTATACCATCCTTAACTGGATTTGTTTGCCTCTACATAAAGCTCTTGACTGCCAGTGTACATTGCTCTATTCTCCAATTGAGAGGCTTCAACTTTGGATGTATTTTATCTGGACCAATGCATATAGACTTTAATGTAATACTTCCCTGGTTTAAATTTTGCTTCCCATGTTGTCCAAGTTGAAAAGCTTTGCAAGCTGTAACATTTCCCTCACTCCCACAGGGAAGATTCAACCCTGGTTCATGGCCCTCAACTCACATTGCCCCAAATTTAGTCCCCCCTTTCTGGATCTCCTCCTTTCTCATGTGACCAGTAGTAGGAAGTAGGACTTACAATGATGGTTCTTATCTCTGTACCACTGTTCACATCTAGTATTTTTAGAGTTTCTACCACCGTCTGTATGGGAGGCGGGTGGCAGGGATCCTTATTTTCCATTCCCTGGTATTATCTTGGTGCCAGTATGAGGATGCATGGTGCCTCTAAGAATTTGTTTATGTTTTATCAGGTCTCATTTGTGCCAATTCTTGTTGTTGTCCTTTGTCATGATTGATGAGCTTATGCCTCATATCACCATCTACAATTTGCACTCTCTGAGCTGCTCTTGTTTCAATTTTATCTTGATCTGGCATCTCCTCCCTTCCTTCAGCTTAAGGGGCCCTGCTTCTGTCTTAGGCTAGTTCATTTGCCTCTGGAGCCAAGTGGTCACTGGATGTTACACTTAAGGTGCCATTCCTCTTGGGATTGGCATTCAGCAATTGTGTAAGTGACCTGCATGCCTTCCATCAGGACCAAGATTCCTGGTTATTGTGCCTTGGTAAAATGTTCTTGAGGTTGTAGCAGCCAATTATTGTTCTAGGATAAGTATGAAGCTCCTGTCTTCCATCAAGATTAAATTCTAATTCAGGGATGCTTTATTCACCTGGACTTGTACCACTTAGTTTGTCTGGTTATGGTTACATGTCACAACTTCAGGGCATTGGAAGAGTGCTGCATGTCAATCATGTTTGTTAATCCCTGTATTTTGACCCCCATACACTCTCTCCTGAATTAATATCTGAGAGCTATACAGGAAATATGAAATAGCACTGATAGTTTTGTATAGAGAACACAGGAAAATAACAATTCCTTTAAAACAATTTCATTCCACATTAGGTAAGTAATGAATTTAATTATTGCAGACTCTCCCTGCTATGTATGACAGATTCTACTTGCCATATATGGAAGACATCCATTAATGTTACTTCCTAGCTTCTTCCTCTTCCCCCTTCTAAAATATCCCTTCCCTCCTCCCATTTTACTGAAGTGCTTAGTTTTGTGTCTATATAATCCACTAACCATATTATAAGAGTCCAAACTTTCACGATCCAACTGGCTTATTAAACGCATTGTTCCCGATGCTTCTCCAATATCAAAATGATGCAGTTCATTGCCACTAATGATAGAGAATCTTGCTGGGTCACCTTCTGGGTCCAAGGCCTAGAAAGAATATGAAAGTAATTAAACTACAAGGAAGATTGATATATAACTGAGCTTTTGGGACACTTTACAAATGGCAAACGTGTTAAGTAAAGAGTAGGTCGGGAGAGCACTGGGGGTGCCCTCACAAGCTCAGAGTTTACTGTCCTCTCCATGGTCACTGGGCACAGTGGCCACCAGGTAACAGGAAAATCCAGCATGTGCATGATCATTCTAAATCCAGCCCCAAACTTATGAAATTGATCTTTAAATTACATACAACTACACTCTATCCTGATATCTAGACAAAATTTCAATATCATGAGTTCATTAATGCACTGTACTCCCAAACACATCCACTAACATTATAAAATCTCTTACAAATTATCCATATAAAAATCTGTTTTTCTAACATAATGAACTGCTATAAGCTATTATATAAAATATATTTTACCTGATATTCCTTAACTGGGGAAAAAAACTATTTTCATATACCTTTCCTTTGGTTGTTAAATAAAATTAAATATGAATGAGTAAAAAAATTGGGCTCATAGTTATTACTCCAGAAAATAATAATGGTAGCCATCTTACACAAAACAATTAATTACCTTAAGTGTGAGAATGGCTGAATTAGGAGCAGCACCTTCACTCACAGAAGCAGAGTAACGTGGTAACGAGAACACTGGACCACCTGTGTTGGGACCTCGATTCACCATCACTTCCAATATACTCTGGCTGTATAAGCCACCTCTGTCTGTGGCCTGCAATAAATACAGTTTTATTTATAATACAGCAAAGCATGCATTAGGTATTATTATAATAATGTTTATACAATATACAATACATTGAACAAATTAAAGTGGTTACATAGCAGGTAAATTAATTGTTTAACATGTAAAGCCACTAGTCACGCATACTGTTTTGGGCATAACAAAAATATTTTTGTTTATGTATCAATGGAAGCATTATTAAAAAGCTCTTTAGTCTTTAAACTTTTGATTATATTAAATGGCTAACTTAAACTTTCAAGAACAATCATTGAGTGTTACACTAACTCTTGCAATGAATCGTGAAACAAGATGACAAAATAAAATAATTCACTGGTTATTCATTAATATGTTATTCTGTTTTTCAAATATTGTACAGTATAAATATCCTGTAGTAGAAATAGACAACCTGAGGATCTTACAATGTATCAGAACAAAGACTAATAATGTTATGAAAAGTTGCATTGAATATTTACCTGAATTTACCCGAGGGGCCACTAACATTCTAGTGGCATGTCAACAGTCCCCCATTTGTGCTGATGATTTTTTTCAAGCTGGATTTTAAAATGTAACAGTGTGTTTGCCTTTACTGCTTTAGCGGATAGGTATGTGTTGAGCGAGTGTATGACAAAAGGTGAAGAGAGTGAATTCAAGTAAATTTTATGGTAGGAGGAGGAGAGGATGACTAAAAAGATTTATGGCATGTGTGGATAGAATGGATTGATTGTGAACAGCACACAAATAACAATGCTAGTTCTCCAGGATTCTCCATTTACTATTACATTTGCAGCTTTTTTCTCAGTGATAATGTGAGGAAGCTTGGTGGGCCTTGTGTCTCTTCCTTTCTCTGCTACATCTGCCATCTGTGTCGGTAATTGTTGTGATATCAATTCATTCCTGACTTCATTTAGATTGCTGATTGATGCCTAATACAGTACTGTCACCACCTTGTCTAGCCCTGGCTGAGCCTCTCTTGTTGGCTTTTGGGGGGTTGCTTTTTAACCCCATTTTTCCAGTTGTCTCTGACATTTTTTATTAGTTTGTGCCCCTCCAGAATCTCGTTATCTCATTTATGGGCTCTCATTTCGTTATCTCATTTATGGGCTCTCATTTCGTTATCTCATTTATGGGCTCTCATTTCGTTATCTCATTTATGGGCTCTCATTTCGTTATCTCATTTATGGGCTCTCATTTCGTTATCTCATTTATGGGCTCTCATTTCGTTTCTCACTTATGGGCTCTCATTCATTTGAGGTTTCTGTTTCCAAGGCAATTTTCCTCCTGGATCTTGCTTTCAGCTGTTAACGGAATGCTATGAATGCATTTCATTCCAGCTGAAATGGTGGAATGCATTCCAGCTGGAATGCTCTGCACTCTTCTCCAGAATAGTATTTTCTGATCCTTCAGGACTGGTTTATGTTTTCTGTAACTGTAAATTTTCCTTAATTTTTGGCTTGGGGACTATGGTCTGCACGGACAGAGGTGCATAATGTGCTCTGTCCTGTGGCAATGGTGTGGCATTACTGGACACTAGTGTTTTATGGCAAAATGCCTTGTTTGTCAACCTTGCCTCATATCTTGTCTATACGATGCAAATGTAACTCATTTTTTTTATATTTTCATAAGTATTTACTACTTAGCATGAAGAAATTAGGAAGAAAAATAAGTATTCTAAACTTGTTTTTGTGATTGTAAGTTTCTTCACTACATCCCAAGGGTCACGTTAGCAACATTCCACAAACCATTGTTTGCTCTGAACTTCAGATATCCTAATAGCAATCTCAATAACAAAATTAGGCATTTATATTCCAGAAAGGAAGGGAACTATCAGGAGAAAACACTAAGCCATGATGGCTATATAGCACTTGGAAGGGATCAGAAAAAAGAATTTGATATTCCTGAAGAGAAATAGTCTGTATCATTATTACATATTTCAACACTTAAATTTTCTATTGTCTCTCTACTGATGAGCTTATTTCTCTGAATTTTTACATTTCATAAAAGTTGAGATTTAATATAAAAAAGCTCTTAACACACAATAAGAGAGACATCAATACTAACCCGTAGCGTAATGGAGTATTGGTTGCCAGCATTGACCTCCCCAACAAGGGCCAACTCTCCTGTAGTAGCATTGATGAAGAACTTATCATGGCCACTGTTGGAAACATGGTAGATGCTGTACTTAATCTCAGCATTTTCTCCAGCATCATTATCCTTGGCTGATATCTGAAATAAGTTTACGCATTTCATCAACACCAATAAAAAGGAACCAAAGTAGAGATATACAATGAGTGCAACAACAATGATAATGCAACATGTTACATTATCTGTGACATGCATGATAAAAGAATAAGTAGTGAAGGGTCATGATAGCTACATTCCACAAACTATTAACTTTTGTTCTGAACTTCAAATATCCTAATAGCAATCAAAATAACAAAAAATTAGGAATTTATATTCCTGAAGGGAAGGGAACAGAATAATGCAACATGTTACATTATCTGTGACGTGGATGATAAAAGAATAGGCTGTGATTATTACCACGTGAGCAACTTCTGCCTATGTCTGGCATCTCAAATTAATCCCAATTTTAACTGCAGTGTACTAATCATGCTTGGTAGAATCTATATATCAATGAATTTTTATCATAAAAAATCCTTCCTAATATATATGATATGTATAAACAGAATAAAATATCAAATCCTATTATTGCAAGGTGCCAGTTTATTTGCTTAGCAAAGAACATTGGGTATGATTTTTTCTGATACTTAAAATAAGATACTGTTCTTAGTATTTATTTTATTTCTTGTCTCCAAACTTTTAAGTAATGTAAAGACTCTGTGCCATTTCTTGTGAGCATTGCCTTACTCCAGTAAACAGACGCACTATGATTATTCAGTGTGTGAAATGAAAGAAAATGTATAGTCAAAGGAGATTAAAAAACTAGTGTGAGAATCAAACCAGTGAGAATCAAACCAGATTAAAAAACGGTCTTGGCCTCCACCACCTTCTCCCCTAACTTGTTCCAACCATCAGAGTGGTAGACGGTTGGAACAAGTTAGGGGAGAAGGTGGTGGAGGCCAAGACCGTCAGTAGTTTCAAAGCGTTATATGACAAAGAGTGCTGGGAAGACGGGACACCACGAGCGTAGCTCTCATCCTGTAACTACACTTAGGTAATTACTTAGGTAATTACAATACGAGGCGACAGTATTAGGCATCAAATGATGATCCTGAAAAAGCCAAGAAAGAAAGGACAAGACAACCCTATCTGAAAGAAAAGACAACCTATGAAGAGCCAGAAAATGGCGAAAAGAACGCCAGGAAACTTCATACTGACGCTGAGACGAAGCTCTCAGGTGGGACACCATCAACGAAGCCACCTGATCACCATAGAATTGGTGATACACCCGCGTCAAAAAGACCAGACGCGAAGAGCAGAGGAGAAGGACGAACCAGCCCCGTACCGGATCGGACCGATCTGCTGAAAGAGGCGGAGCCGCGGGAAATGTCCCGTGTTCGAGCACCGAGCCAATAGCATTGGAAACCATGGCCGGGCCGGCCACCAAGGGGCCACGAGGACTACTCTCCCTGGGAATGTCTCCAACCGAACCAGAACCTGAAGCAACAGCTGGAACGGGGAGAAGAAGTACAGGTAACCCCACTTCGACCAGTCCTGCCGAAAGGCATGCACCGCAAACGCCTCGCAGTCGGGGAAGGGCGTCACATAGATTGGGAGACGCCGACACCACACCGACACGAAGAGGTCCACATCTGGGAGACCGTACGTCTGGCAGATCCAATGAAACGAGTCATCGTCGACCGTCCACTCTGTGGACACGGGATGGAAGCGTGACAGACCGTCCGCCAGAATGTTGGACACTCCCCGGACATGAACCGCACGGAGAGCCAAACCTAGAGAATCCAGCAGACGAACCACTCGAAGAGACCAACCCCAAAGAGCCAAGGACCGAAGAGAACCCCCGCGGTTCAGGCAATAAACCACTGGAGAAGAGTCCGAATGGAGGCGAATGGTCGATCCCCGAGCGACCCGAACCCTCCGAAGCGCGAACCAGATTGCCGCGAACTTCTGAACCGTGCTGTGAGCCCAACGGAAGGACGGACCCCACCGTCCCTGGCCTGCCTGGTGAGCACTGGTCACAAAGCCCCAGCCGAGAGACGACGTGTCCGTGAACACATCGAGCGAGGGCTTGGGAAGGCGCCAAGGCACCGAACCCCGAAAACCCCGATGAGGAAGCCAGTGACGCAGCAACCGACACAAGGCCCCCGGAGGACGAACCCAATGATCGCGAGAGAGGCGGAAGGGACGTCCGCGAAGGAACCAAAACAGACGCTGAAGCCAAACCCAACCAGGCAGGTAGACTAGCACAGCGAAGTTCAGACTCCCGCACAACCGCTCGAGCAACCGCCGAGTGACCCGGGACCCCCTCAGAAACAGTCGACGGCAGTCCTGCAGCCGCAACAATGCCTCTGGAGGGAGAGACAAGGAAGCGGTCTGAGAATCCCAAACAAGACCCAGCCAGGTTCGAACCTGGGATGGAACCAGATGGGACTTCCTCCAGTTCACTAGGAACCCGAACCTGGCAAGCTGAGAAAGAACCATATCCCTGACGAGCAGATAAGCTGACCGACTGGGAGCCCACACCAGCCAGTCGTCGAGGTAGGCCAAAACCCGAATCCCTAGAAGACGCAGACGGGTCACCACAACCTGGGTCAGACGCGTGAAAACGCGAGGTGCCAAATTCGTAGGCATCGAAAATGGTAAGCGTGAAGCCCCACCACAAAACCTAACCAGTCCCTGAACCCCGGATGAATAGGAACGTGCCAATAGGCGTCCTTGAGGTCCAGGGACACCATCCAGGCACAAGGCTCCAACAGAAGCCGGACCTGAGACAGAGTAGTCATTCGAAAGGAGGGGCAAGGATCCAGGGGTTCAGACGGGACAAGTCCAGAATGAATCTCAGATCCGCACAGTCCCGTTTCGGTACTGGAAACAGATGGGAAACCCACCTGAGGGATGTAGTCGTTTCGACCACGCCCAAGCGCACCCACTCCAAGACGACTTGACGACGCGCAGGAGAAGAAACCTGCCCTGTTAGCCCCGAACCCCCCAAAGTAGGACGAGTCGCCCAACACCACCGCAGGCCGGATAACACTACTGAAAAGGCCCACAAATCATGGGACCAAGCATGAGCAAACAGAGCGAGCCTCCCCCCCATTGCCCCATCAACGGGGCGAATCGCAAAAGGGCCGACGCCCCTTATGAGAACCCAAACATCGAACAGGGCGATCACCACGCCGACCAGACGACGCTGACCCCGAAAGGAACAATGGCTCAGAAACTGGCACCAATGACCCACCTCGACCAGCAGAACCCGGAACTCTGGCACGACCCCTCCAAAACTGCCGAGAACGACCGCTTCGGAGAATCAACAAGTCCGCCATAGGACGACAACTGGACGAAGCCGCGTGCAGAACCTGAGAGACCGCAGTCTCTGCAAACAGCAACGGACAAAACGGAGATGAAAACCTAAGAGCCAGAGGCCCATGCGGATTTCAAAGAGAGGGCGAGCACCGCCTGACGGCACGCGAGGCGAGAAGCAAAAAACAGAGACACCACTTCCTTCAGGATGGGCGCAAAGAGCTTCAACAGTGCAGCCAACGCCCTAGCTGCCGAAGTCAGCGCCCCGGATGAAGGCCCTTCACTCAACGCTCCCACATCCTCCTCAAGCCAAGCATAAGACAGCTCGAGAAGGGAACAGAAACGCAAGACCGAAGCCAAATGCCCACGGGCGCGCAACTCCTCCGCAACCAACGAAGACGAAAGCTGAGGAACCTGCACGTGAAGCTGGAAAAGGCCAACATCCCGAGAAAGCACGGGAGCGAACAAGCATGCATTAAGGTTCTCAAACTCGCCCCCCAGGTAAACCTGCATAAAAGTAGCAGTTTCCCGCCAATCAAGCGTGCAGGTTCGACAGAACCCATGCCACGCCCCCAACGAAAAGAAAGGGCAGTCTGCCAGCCAGGAAGACTCCGGAATCTCCAAACGCACCCAAAAACGGGAAGGAGAACCGAACTCAAATGAGGACGGATCCATTGCAAAGGCATAACCCGGGTCTCGCAAGAGGTATGCAGCAAGAGCTTCCCGAGCCACTTTCGCGGAGATACGGGAAGTAGAAAACCTCTGGAAAGACGGATCCGAGGTACCCAAAGGCACCCGGAATCGAACCCGGGGAGGAGCCAAACCCAAATCATACTCATTCAGGGAAGGGGGGGCAAGAAAATCCCTCCCCCTGCAACAATAAGCCCCACGAGGAAGGCAAAAGCACCCAAGCGGGGTCACAGGGCGCCCGAGGCCCCCAGGTTAACTCCTCTCCAACGCCCAGGATCCCCCACGTCAGGACCCGGGGCAGAGCCGTCCTCCAAACGCTCTACCCCTGAAGAAAAGGCAGAGTCCAAGGGAAAGGCAGACAAGAAGGGGGTCTGCTGGTGGGACCCAGAAGCCTTGGCAGGAGGAACCGGCTCAAATGTCTCCGTCCCTGACCCGGATGGGGCAGCCCCCGAGGCAGCCCGAGTCTCATTACCAACTAAACCCTGTGCCGAGGCCGAAACCCTCAGACGTTTTTGAGCCAGACACAGGGGGGGAGGTGCAGGAAGAACCACAGGGGAAGGACCAGGGGGCGCGGCAGGAGCCAAAGTGACTAACGCCCCCAGGTCAGGGTCCCTAAAACCAAAACGGGGCAGCCTTGGGGCATCCGGGTGGGAAACCAACCTAGCGTGTTGCAATAACCTAAACCTAACATGGAACACTGATGCTGCCTGTACCCTAACAGGAACATCCTCAGAGTAAAACTGGAGCACAAGAAGAGAACATGACTCGCAAGACTCCGGGTCAAAGATGTCGTTGACCCAACAGGCAGTATGACGAAGGTGACTGTCACCCTGAGACAAGGGCACACTGCAACCTTCAAACCCCACACAAGGCAGGCTGGAACTCAAGAGACGCATCCATGGGTTCCCGAGCCCCGACAGGGGTTTCCAGGGCCCGTAGGGTAACAACTACGGGAAGCCCGGGCAAGGTGTTGCTAACCGGTTAAGAAACCCAAACAAACAAGGGTAGATGATAACACTGAAAATCCCCTAGGATGTGTACAAGCACGGGGGCCTAGCAGAGGGCCACCAAAACAATATCAGGGGGACTATAGACCCACGAGGCAGAACCTCCACCAGGCAAACAAAAACAAAACAAAAAAGAAAAACCCCGCAAAAGTACACCGTCTCCAGAGGCAACAGGAACCGGTCGCCGCTTAGGTGGCAGGCCACGCAACACCTTGACGCTCTAACCAGCACATCACCACTCCCTACCCAAGGCCAAACAAGGGCCCCAAGCCCCAGCTGGCCCCAAGGGCGAGGCAAATGCCGAGCAAGAACCCCTACGGGAGTGGTTCCTGATCGCCCCAGGGAAGATAACCCTGACACGCAAGGGCAGTACTCACGGGGCGCCTAGGGAAGGAAGCCCCTAAGTGCATGCAGCCCCGGCACTGATGAAGTACTCCTGGCCACCGCACACCACACAAAGACAGCAGATAACGCCACACGAGGCAAACACCGCCCAGGAATTTGAGGCCAGAGAAGCGTGTATCCCGGTTGACACTAGCTTATGAACTGAAGGCAGCCGGCACAGTGAGGTCCGGGGCCCCCCCTCCCCCTCCCGGGCAGGGGAGGGCTGCGCAGACGACCAGCGCGGCAGTAAATTGATTGTTTGATTGTTTCATTGGGATTGTAGGGAGTTTCTACCTCTCTGTTTGGTTTTTGTTGTAGTTTTTTACTATGTGGGGTTTGTTTTGTTATCCCTACCTTTCTGGGTGCCTGACCCCGGTCGATGGCAGATAAGGAAAACCCCCAACTATACTATAATGGGGTTTTCCAGGGCCATTGCTCCCTGAAACCTCTCTGAAGGGAGCCAGGTTCTGGTGCTGGTCCCTGGTAGGTCTGACCTCCATAGCTAATGTCCCTGTCTAACATAACATACATTAGCCCGATAAGCTCCAGGGAGCCGTAGGGGCTCCCCACAGAAAAGATAGGGAAGCAGAAAAATATTAGGGAATATAGAAGCCTAAGCAGTAAGAAAATCATGATACAGTAGAAAATAGTTATTATTAAAATTCAGTAGGACTAATATTTACCTTGGATCAAATTCAACAACTATAGAACACCGAGGGCTGTTTTCTTGCAGAATTTATAATCAGAGGCTAACACAGAGATCTTGTCCAAACTGTTCAATAAACAACTTTCCCCCTTGCAATAATTTATTATAAAAAGAGGGGAATCATGTATGTGTAGCAAATCATCTCTGACAAAAGTAAAAAAAAAAAATCCCTAAAATTTGATTTGTTAACAAATTTTACAAAATTTAATATTATGTTGTGAAGAGATACTTATGATACTAGAACTCTAAACTAAACATCTTGCAGAGTGCTTCTTGATCACATGATTAAGTAATAGCAATGGTAACTTCTATCAGAGCATTAGTGGAAAATGAAGCATAGCATAAGAGCAACCTGTGCAATGATCCTGTGAGCAGATCCAGCTTGGACAGACACTGGAGGGTAGACTGGTAATCGTGGCTGGTTGTCATTGACATCATTGAGAACTACAGTAAGGGTGATGGGCGCGCTGGCAGCTCCACCCTCCCACGCCTCTCGTGCCACAATCTGTCATAAACAATTATCTTGCATAATGCCTTTAAGCTAAAATAAGATTCTATACTAGTAAGTAAATCAATTTGTAACTCAGGAACTCAAAAATATTTCCAAAGGCAGCATACCTGGAAGGTATAAAGTCCAGGATTGGGAGGATCTCGATCCAAGTTATTCTCAGCCACTACCAACTGACCACCTGAACCCACACGGAATGCTGTAGTTGTCATCTCCCATGTATACTTTGGAAGGTCGTCAGCAGCAGTCTGAAAATATTATGAAAACTGTATTTGTTAAATACTAATATACTGTAATTTATATGGTATAATTAAGTGTATTTTTTTATATAATTCTATTTTAAATCATTTAAGTAGGTCTAAATTGAGCCATGAGTTCAATTTAGGAACAATAACATAATAATTATAGGACAACAAAAGCTGTTTGTTTACTCAAATTTCTAATCAGAGTATTGTAAGGATACTATGTCCAGCCCCTTCCCTCTTCAGTAATATTTTTAGTAGTGTAAGTGCTGCCCTGTACACAACACGTCTCAGTCATACTGGGGATAAATAAACCGAAATGCCATAAAGATTTCAATCTCAACATGCAAAATGTAAACAATTCTTCATATGCCCTAATGTAGTGCTGAGAACAAAAAACACACTTTTCACATCTCAAGAGGGAGAGAAAAGGCAAGAAGGAAGAGGAAGCGAGGGAAGGGTGGGAGGAAGGAAAAGGGTGGATAGGGTAATTCTCAATATAATCCAGAATGACCTTGAGAAGGCTCATTCATCTACAGCAAAGTCTCCTTAATACAAGTTAAATAACCTACAACATCCTCTAATTTATTGGGTAAAATCCACAGTATTTACAGTTCAGAGCCATCTCTTGTCTCAAGATTTTTTCCACATTAATTTTGAATTGGAGTACTGTCTTAGCATTTACATCTTAAGTGGGAGGGCAATTCCTTGGGTTATTATTATATGGGTGAAAAAGCATCTCTTGTTTTCTGTCCTACATTGTGGCTTGTTGCGCTTGAAGTTGTTGCCCCTTATATCATTTGACTTTTTATACAAGTTGTCCGGAGTAACATCTTCTAATTTCTTCGGTATTTTAGACATCTCAGTACTAGCGATTTACTTGCAAAGGTGAAATAGGTAATAGCCTATTTTAAATACAGTTTGAAAAAATCATCAGGTCAAATGGGGGGAAACCTTTGACAAGCTGCTGGCTTCCTGTCTCATCGAGGCCCCTAGAGAATTAGTGGCTTTCAAGTACATTCAAGAAAAATTATACTGAATAAGGGCCATAATATCACAACATAGAAGATACTCAAAAGGTATTGAGAAGGTGAATAAAGATTGGCTATTTTAAAGAGTTCGGTCAGAACAACAGTCAGAAATGGAAACTGAACACCCAAGTGAATCAGAGAAATATAAGATGGAACTTTTTTAGCATGAGAGTAGTGAAATACTGGAATTCCTGTCATTTGGGAAAGAAGTAGTGGAACCATAAACAATAATGTATATGAATTTAAATATAACCCTAAAAAATAAAACCTAATACAATGGAAATACAGTATCACATTGGTTGATTAAATGGTTTAGAGGATAAACCCAGGAGTTCTTCCCAATAAATGTAAATGGGCAAATAAGCATTTACTTGCATAAGCAAAAATAATCTTACAAACATCAGTGAACATTACAGGAATAAGACACACAATATTTGTATGGGACTCACTAGATCGGGATCGATAACGGTAAGAACAATTGGACGAGGCTCAGGGTGGTCGTCATATACAGGAGTTCCTGGAGCTGCATTTTCATTGACGTTACCAGTATATGAGGAAGCTGTTACCACTGGTGGAGAGGAGTCCACTCCTTGGACATTTATCACCAGCTTGGCTGTGGCAAACCTTTTGGCCTCGCTCTCTTCCTCTGCCTATTAGACGAGTAATAATAATAATAATGATGATAATAATAAAATAAATGTTTATTCTGGTAAAAGTACATACAATATACATACAAGATGAGTTGCAAACAGAATGTTGGATTCCTAGATAGAGCTATTACATACTATGCCTAAAGCCACTAACACGCACAGCATTTCGAGCATATTAACTTAACATCAGCAGCAACCTATACAAGGCGGGCGAACATAAGAACTGCCTTCAGAAACTTGTGTAAGGAATCATTCACAACCTTGTATACCACATATGTCAGACCAATACTAGAATATGCAGTTCCAGCCTGGAGTCCACATCTAGTCAAACGCAAAACGAAGTTAGAAAAGGTTCAGAGGCATGCCACCAGGCTAGTTCTCGAGCTGAGAGGAATGAGCTATGGGAAAAGATTACTGGAACTGAACCTCACGACACTGGAAGGCAGAAGAGTTAGAAGAGACATGATCACTACCTACAAAATTCTCAGAGGAACTGACAGGGTAGAAAAGATAAACTGTTTAACACAGGTGGTATGCAAACAAGGGGACACAGGTGGAAACTGAGTACCCAAATGAGCCAGAGGGAAGTTAGAAAGAACTTTTTCAATGTCAGAGTAGTTAACAGATGGAATGCATTAGGCAGTGATGTGGTGGAGGCAGACTCCATACATAGTTTCAACTGTAGATATGATAGAGCTCAGTAGGCTCAGGAATCTGTACACCAGTTGATTGACAGTTGAGAGGCGGGACCAAAGTGCCAGAGCTCAACCCCTGCAAGCACAACAAGGTGAGTACAACCAGGTGAGCACACACACACACACACACACACACAAACAAGGGGACACAGGCCTCTGGAAACTGGCCTCTACGGTGGTAGAGGCCAAGACCGTCAGTAGTTTCAAAGCGTTATATGACAAAGAGTGCTGGGTAAGACGGGACACCATGAGCGTAGCTCTCATCCTGTAACTACACTTAGGTAATTACACACACACACACACAAGGAGCTGAACCTCACATCCCTGGAAAACAGAAGAGTAAGGGGAGACATGATAACCACCTACAAAATTCTCAGGGGAATTGACAGGGCGGACAAAGAGAAACTCTTCACCACGGGTGGGACACGAACAAGGGGACACAGGTGGAAACTTAGTACCCAGATGAGCCACAGAGACGTTAGAAAGAATTTTTTCAGTGTCAGAGTAGTTAATAAATGGAATGCATTAGGCAGTGATGTGGTGGAGGCTGACTCCATACACAGTTTTAAGTGTAGATATGATAGAGCCCAGTAGGCTCAGGAATCTGTACACCTGTTGATTGACAGTTGAGAGGCGGGACCAAAGAGCCAAAGCTCAACCCCCGCAAGCACAATTAGGTGAGTACAATTAGGTGAGTACACACACACCTGTATCACCTTAATTATAGGCCTGTATCATTGACAAGTGTAATAGTCAAAATATTGGAAAAAATAATTAAAACTAAATGGGTAGAACACCTGGAGAGAAATGATATAATTTCAGACAGACAGTATGGTTTTCGATCTGGCAGATCCTGTGTATTGAATTTGCTCAGTTTCTATGATCGAGCCACAGAGATATTACAGGAAAGAGATGGTTGGGTTGACTGCATCTATCTGGACCTAAAAAAGGCTTTCGACAGAATTCCACATAAGAGGTTGTTCTGGAAACTGGAAAATATTGGAGGGGTGACAGGTAAGCTTCTAACATGGATGAAAAATTTTCTGACTAATAGAAAAATGAGGGCAGTAATCAGAGGCAATGTATCAGACTGGAGAAATGTCACAAGTGGAGTACCACAGGGTTCAGTTCTTGCACCAGTGATGTTTATTGTCTACATAAATGATCTACCAGATGGTATACAGAATTATATGAACATGTTTGCTGATGATGCTAAGATAATAGGAAGGATAAGAAATTTAGATGAGTGTCATGCCCTTCAAGAAGACCTGGACAAAATAAGTATATGGAGCACCACTTAGCTAATGGAATTTAATGTTAATAAATGCCATGTTATGGAATGTGGAATAGGAGAACACAGACCCCACACAACCTATACATTATGTGAGAAATCTTTAAAGAATTCTGATAAAGAAAGAGATCTAGGGGTGGTTCTAGATAGAAAACTATCACCTGAGGACCACAAAGAATATTGTGCAGGGGCCTATGCTACGCTTTCTAACTACAGAATTGCTTTTAAATACATGGATGGCGATATACTAAAGAAATTGTTCATGACTTTTGTTAGGCCAAAGCTAGAATATGCAGTGGTTGTGTGGTACCCATATCTTAAGAAACACATCAACAAACTGGAAAAGGTGCAAAGACATGCTACTAAGTGGCTCCCAGAACTGAAGGGCAAGAGCTACAAGGAGAGGTTAAGAGGCATTAAATATGCCAAAACTAGAAGACAGAAGAAAAAGAGGTGATATGATCACTACGTACAAAATAGTAACAGGAATTGATAAAATCGACAGGGAAGATTTCCTGAGACCTGGAACTTCAAGAACAAGAGGTCATGGATTTAAACTAGCTAAACACAGATGCCGAAGAAATATAAGAAAATTCACTTTCGCAAATAGTGGTAGACGGTTGGAACAAAGCGTTATACAGTGGCACCTCGACATACGATTGCCCCTACTTACGATAAATTCGAGTTCCGATATAAATTTCATCAAAAAAATGCGACTCGACATTCGATGGTGTCGTCGACATCCGATATTTGTTGGTACACGTTCGGGTCGGCCGAGCGCGTGGTTCCCAGTCACGCGGTCCGATCTGCCTCAGTTTACTACAGCTACCCGCTTAGTGACGATCACGCCTATAAGAAATTCCGCTTTTGTGGTGATTTTTTGCATTTTGAACATTAAAGTAATTATTTTCTATCGCGCCATGAGTCCCAAGAAAGTCAGTGGTAAGGCTCAACATATGAGATCCCATGTAAGAATGACCATAGAGCAGAAACAAGAGATCATTCGTAAATATGAAGACGGTGTGCGGGTCGGTGAACTGGCTAGGCAGTACAACAAATCTCAGTCAACGATATCCACCATACTGGTTAAGAAAAAGGACATTATGGGTGCTAAAGTGATGCATCATTACAGACAAATGTTAAATCGAATGGAAAAACAAATGTCTCTTGACAAATTTGTAGTGAGACAAACAAGCACTGAACCACAACCAGGTCCTAGTGGTATTCAGGCAAAACGTAGGAGAGAGAGTACCCCAGAGAAAACATCACTGCCTGATGTGATAATGGAAGGGGACTCCCCTTCCAAACAGTAACAACTCTCCTCCTCCCCCCTCATCACCATCTTCCATACGCCATCGAAATCCCTCCATAAAGGTAAGTGAAGTTTTGGTACTGTATTGTAGTTAGAAAAAAACATTGTATTCAGTATAAAATGTATTTTTATGTTAATATTTTGGAGGGTGGGGAACGGATTAATTCAAATCCCTTATTTCTTATGGGAAAATTCGCTTCGACTTCCGATATTTCGACATACGATCCGTCTCTGGGAACGGATTAGCATCGTAAATCGAGGCCCATTGTATGATAANGGAGGAGGTGCGAGAGTCCCAAACGAGCCCAGCCAAGTCCGAACCTGAGGGAACCAGATGGGACTTCCTCCAGTTCAACCAGGAACCCGAACCCGGCGAGCTGGGAAAGAACCAAATCCCTGGCTAGCAAGCAAGCAGACCGGCTGGAGCCCAACCACCAGCTCTTCGAGTAGGCCAACACCCCGAACTCCTAGGAGACGCAACCGAGCCACGACTACCCGTGTAAGGCGCGTGAACACGCGAGGTGCCAGGTTCAACCCGAACGGGAGACAACGAAAGCGGTAACTCTGAAGCCCCACCACAAAACCGAGCCAGTCCCTGAACCGCGGATGAATCGGGACATGCCAATAAGCGTCCCGGAGGTCCAGGGACACCATCCAAGCGCCCGGCTCCAAAAGGAGCCGAACCTGAGACAGCGTAGTCATCCGGAAGGAGGGGCAATAAACCCAGGGGTTCAGACGGGACAAGTCCAGAATGAACCTCAGGTCCGCGCAGTCCCGTTTCGGAACCGGAAACAGACGGGAAACCCATCTGAGGGACGACGCCCAAACGTACCCACTCCAAGACGACGCGACGGAGCACAGGGAAGAAACTTGCCCTGCCAGCCCCGAACCCCCCAAAGGGGGGGCCACCCAACGCCACCGCAGACCGCAAGACACGACCTGAAAGGCCCACGAATCGTGGGACCAGGCGCGGGCGAACAGCGCAAGCCCCCCCCCCATCGCCCCGTCAACGGGGCAAACCGCGAAAGGGCCGGCGCCCTTACGAGACCCAGAACCCCGCACAGGGCGAACACCGCGCCGACCAGACGAGGGCGGGTCCGCAGCAGGAGCCGAACCCGAACCTGACACCAGAGGCCTACCACGACGAGAGGAACCCCGAGCTCTGGCACGACCCCGCCGGGAAGACCCACCCCGGGACCCCCGGAAAACCAACAAGTCCGACATCGGACGACAAGCCGCCGACGCAGCCTGAATAAACTGCGCCACGGCCGACTCCTCAAAAAGAAGAGGACAAAAGGGGGAAGAACGCCTAAGAGCCAGAGCCCAAGCAGATTCCACGGAGGAACCCAGCACCGCCTGCCGACACGCGAGACGGGAAGCATAAAACAGGGAAACCGCATCCCGCAAAATCGGCGTGAACAGCTTCAACAAGGCAGCGAACGAGCGCGCCGCCGAGGACAAGGCGCCAGACCCTGGGACGGACCCAAGCGTCCTCACATCCTCCACGAGCCAATCCGAGGACAGCTCCAGGATGGAAAAGAACCGCAAGGCCGAAGCCAAAAGGCCCCGGGCGCGCAAATCCTCCGCAACCAGCGCCGCCGAAAGGACAGGAACCTGCACATGAAGCTGAATAACGCCCACATCGCGGGGAAGGGCAGGGGCAAACAAGCACTCATTCAGGTACTCAAGCTCGCCCCCCAGGAAAACCTGAATCACCGTGGAAGCTTCCCGCCACTCCAACGTGCGGGAACGACAGAAGGAATGCCAGGAATCCAAAACAAGCAAAGGGCAGGCTGCTAGCCAGGAAGACTCCGGAACCTCGTAACGGAGCCAGAAAGGGAACGAAGTCCCAAACCTGAACTCAGATGGATCCATATCAGAGGCATAATCCGGGTCCCGCAGGAGGTAAGCTGCAAAGGCCGCTCGCACCTCACCAGGTTGGATGCGATAAGCCGAAAACCTCCGGAAAGACGGAACCGACGAACCCGGGGGAACACGGAACCGAACCCGGGGAGGGGCCGACACCAAATCCAACTCGTACGCAGAGGGGGAAAGAGAACCCCACTCCTTGTAACAATAAGCCCCGCTCAGAGGGAAGAAAAACCCAGGCGGGGTCCAGCGGAGCCCAAGGCCCCCAAGTCAGCCCCTCCCCAGCCTCGAGGTCCAACACCACAGGAC
Organism: Procambarus virginalis; assembly: GCA_020271785.1. Lineage (NCBI taxonomy): Eukaryota > Metazoa > Arthropoda > Malacostraca > Decapoda > Cambaridae > Procambarus > Procambarus virginalis. The sequence continues at coordinate 9,925,468 of WNGS01166226.1, read as the reverse complement.
CCGAGGCCGAGTCCTCTCCCCAAGCCCCGACCCCACAAGACAAGGACGGAGCAGCCGGAACAGCGGAAGGAAGGGGGGCCCACTGGTCAGACCCCGAAGCTTCGGCCGGGAGACAAGACTCGAATGCCTCTGCCGCTCCCCCGGAAGGGGCACCCCCCGAAGCTGCCCGAGTCTCAAGATCAAGGAACCCCTGCTCCGACCCCGAAACCCTCAGACGTTTCGGGGCTGGAAGCAAGGGGGGGGGACCAGAACGAGCAGTAGGGGAAGGACGAGGAGGCGCGGACTGAACCAGGATCGAAGCGACCCCCACCCCAAGTCCGGGTCACGAAAAGCAAAGCGGGGCAGCCTCGGGGCATCCGGGTGAGCAACCAACCTAGCGCGTTGCAACAGACGAAACCTAGCCTGCAACGCACGCGCTGCCTGTACCCGAAGAGAATCATCAGAGGATTGGGTAAATTGAGTCACAAGTAAGCAGCAACACTCACAGGACTCAGGGTCGAAAGTATCACCGACCCAACAGGCAGCATGGCAGAGGCAAAAACAATGAGGGTCACCCTGAGACAAAGGGACCGAGCAACCCTCAAACTCGCACACCGCGAGTGGGGACTCCGGGGTCACATCCATCGGACCCACGCGCCCCCTAGGGGATTCCCAGGGTCCTGAGCGTTTACTTTAAGAGGACTCGCGCTCAGGTAGTCCCAGGCAGGGAGCTGCTAACCGGCGCCCAAAACTACCAATCGAACTTCTAAAGCTGTACCCCAGGGACGTGTACACTCACGGGGACCTAGCAGGGGGCGCCATCGAGAATAACCGTGACAGGGTTAGAACAAAGGAACGAATATGACAGAACCCCCCACCAGGCAAAAACAAAAAGAAAAACAAAACCCCGCAAGAGGACAGCGAACCCCAGGGAACAGAGCCGGCCGCTATGTCGGGAATACAAGCTGTGCAGCACCCTGCGCCCCTACCAGTGCAAACTGCCTCTTACCTGCCAGTAACAAGGGAGAACAGAACACCCAAGAGCCCAACAGGCGGCCGAAAAACCGAAAAAGGTAAAACGGACCAGCAGAGGCAGATCCCAAGGAGCCTGTGGAAGGTGGCCCCAAGCCCCAAGGGTAGTACTTACAGGGCACCTAGGGAAGGAAACCCTAGGCGCATGCAGCCCGAGTACCAAAATTACTCCTGGCTCTCGCACCCAGAAAACAAACACCACACGCAAGCACAGTGTTGTAGCGAACACCGGAGCCAGAGCACACGACCTTCGCCTATAGCATCAGCCTCAAGAACTGAGGGTGGGTAGCCGGCGCGGAGGGTCTGGGGCTCCCCCTTCCCCCTCCCGGGGAGGGGGGAGCTGCGCAGACAGCGGCGCGGCAGCGTGTGACGTCACACTAGTTTGCTAGTTTTTCTTTTGGGAGTTCTATCCACTAGTTCGGCTTTTGGTAGCAATTTTAACCAGAATAGGGGTTTGTTTTGGGGCGCTTACCTTTCTGGGTGCCTGTCCCGGTCGATGGCAGACATAGAATGCTTCCAACCACACGGGGGCTTCTATAGGCCATTGCTCCCCTGCCTCTCTGAGGGGGCCCGGTTCTGGCCGTGGTTCCCGGTAGGCCTAAGAACTCCATACACATGACTGATGCCAAAGTCTGACATTAGCATATCAGCCTGGGATAGCTCCGGGGAGCCGACGGGGCTCCCCCCAGAAAAGTAGCATTTTCAGTGCTTTGGCATGGAAAAAACTGAATATAAAATGACCTTGATGCACATACAAATTTGAGCACTCCATCACTGTGTGTATCTCCATGCTTTCCAGTGCTGACACAATTCTCAGGGGAATTAACTGGGTAGATAAAGACAAACTGTTTAGCAAGGGTGGAACACGAACAAGGGGATACAAGTGGAAACTTGGTACCCAAATGATCCACAGAGACATTAGAAAGATTTTTTTCAGTGTCAGAGTCATTAACAAATGGAATGCATTAAGAATTGATGAGGTGGAGGCAGACTCAATACACAGTTTCAAATGTAGATTTGATAGAGCCCAGTAGGCTCAAAAATCTGTACAACAGTTGATTAACAGTTGAGAGGTGGGACCAAGAGCCAAGCTCAACTCCCAAAGCACAAACTAGGTGAGTACAAGGAAAGCATTTTCTCCCTCTCCCACAACCATATATTCTGAGCCATAATGTCAGCTTGTCTTTTACAAGCTATATCTTGTATTGTAGGCTTCTGAAAGTTTATTTGTAAATGTTCGCTTTTTTCATCTACGGCTTCCTGTGATCATTCCTTCCAACAGACACCAAGTGTGAACTACCTCACTTAATCACATATTTCAAGCTCAAATTCTTCTCTTTATCTTCATAAATGTGCACACTTTTCTTTAATATCCTTAGGTACCATATTCTCTCATAACTCTGAAGTTGATTCCTCATCACTAAATCTTTACATGCAATTAATAGCAATCTGTAATTTTATCCGCAAGATTCCATCTCCTCTCAATATTCTCCCTCCTTTCCTGTAGTACAGTGGTCTACATTCTCAACTCACAATCGTGAATCATGGGTCTGATCCCCAGATGGGCCAGAAATGTTCAGGCAAGTTTCCTGTCATATGCTGCCTTTGTTGATCTAGCAGTACAGTACAGTATATAGGTACCAAGGATTTAGGCAACTTTTCTGAGATGCATCCTTGGGAAGGTCAATAAATTGATCTAGGGAGGAGCTGAATACACACCTAAGTACAGGCTTCGTGTCTCCAACAATGGGTATTAATATTTTATGGGCTCTAGATGTGTGAATAATTAACCCATTTCCATTTCACACCCAAATTCTCTATATGGTCCTGTACTTCTGGTTATCAATGTAACCTGTCCTCTCACCCAATATGTCACATTTTGTATAGAATCAACACAACCATTAAAAATACGAATTATTACTATTACAGAACTGTAATATTAACATTTTCTATGCATCAACCTCCATAAGTTGGGAAGAGTTGCTTAGGTTTGTACATTTGTGGTTAGAAAACTAGTTGCATTTTTTAAAAGTGGCAAATCAAGAGAATGGGCTGAGCATTATACTGTTCAAACACCACACATATAAGCATCTTCCTCATGATCACATTTTGTTCCTCACAACTTTAAAGTGGACCTCACTTCCTGCATGTTTTTGTCTTCATATAATCAGCTTTTTTTCCAGTGTGTATGTGTTATGCAGTGAATAACAAGCTTAGCTTCAATATATGATATTATATCAGAAGAATCACTGTCATTGTTATTATGTGCAGTAGTGTAGCTCTTTATTTTGCACATCTTGAGATGATTTCGGGGCTTAGCGTCCCCGTGGCCCGGTCCTCGACCAGGCCTCCTTTTTGTTACACATCCCCAGGAAGCAGCCCGTAGCAGCTGTCTAACTCCCAGGTACCTATTTACTGCTAACTAACAGGGGCATCAGGGTGAAAGAAACTGCCCATTTGTTTCCGCCTCCACTGGGGATCGAACTCGGACCCTCAGGACTACGAATCCGAAGTGCTGTCCACTCAGCTGTCAGGCCCCTGACATTTACAAGGACTCATGATAAACTCAGACATCAGCTCAATTTCTCAATGCCAAATATTACTTTTGAATTTCTCTCTTTCAATTTTCTTCAATTGAAAAAACTTCAATTTTCAATTTAAGTATTATCACTTTCCTATTATTCAGCTCCCCATTTTCTCTTCATGTCTTCACAAATTTGCTCTAACTGGATTAATAGAAAAGATTTTATTTATGTGTACATTGAAAATAATGCCACCATTAAAAGTTTGTCTCGCAACTTTTGTAACTGGTTGTTATCTGTGTACACTAGCAGGAGGGAAATCTAAAGAGGAACATGGAATCATTGATGACTCGGATAAAAATATGCCAGAGAAATTGGTGACCTAGAGAGTGTGCAAAGATCCTTTACTGCTAGGAGTCATTCTATAAATCATCTTAATTACTGGGACCAATTAAGTTCTAAATCTGTATTCTCTACAGTGCAGGCGAGAGAGATATTAGAGGGGACTGGTTCCAAATCTGAACATGGCGATTACATCACATGAAAGCAGTAGCCATGACAGAATGTGCAAAATAGTGCAAAAATGGCTGGCCTCTCACAATGTTCAAGAGAGCACTTGACAAACACCTCCAAAGAATACCTGATTAACCAGGCTGTAATTTATATCGCAGGCTGCAAACAGCAGAGTGCAACAACCTGGTTGATCAGACGACCAACTGGGATGCCTGGTCAGAGACTGGGCTGGTTGATACCTGGTTGATGGGGTTCTGGGAGTTCTTCTACTCCCCAAGCCCAGCCCGAGGCCAGGCTTGACTTGTGAGTTTGGTCCACTAGGCTGTTGCTTGGAGCGGCCCGCAGGCCCACATACCCACCACAGCCCGGCTGGTCCGGAACTCCTTGAGGAATAAATCTAGTTTCCTCTTGAAGATGTCCACGGTTGTTCCGGCAATATTTCTTATGCTCGCTGGGAGGACGTTGAACAACCGCGGACCTCTGATGTTTATACAGTGTTCTCTGATTGTGCCTATGGCACCCCTGCTCTTCACTGGTTCTATTCTGCATTTTCTTCCATATCGTTCACTCCAGTACGTTGTTATTTTACTGTGTAGATTTGGGACCTGGCCCTCCAGTATCTTCCAGGTGTATATATTTGATATCTCTCTCGTCTTCTTTCTAGTGAGTACATTTGGAGAGCTTTGAGACGATCCCAATAATTTAGGTGCTTTATCGCGTCTATACGTGCTGTATATGTTCTCTGTATTCCCTCTATTTCAGCAATCTCTCCTGCTCTGAAGGGGGAAGTGAGTACTGAACAGTACTCAAGACGGGACAGCACAAGTGACTTGAAGAGTACAACCATTGTGATGGGATCCCTGGATTTGAAAGTTCTCGTAATCCATCCAATCATTTTTCTGGCTGTCGCAATATTTGCTTGGTTATGCTCCCTAAACGTTAGGTCGTCAGACATCATTATTCCCAAATCCTTTACATGCTGTTTTCCTACTATGGGCACATTTGATTGTGTTTTGTACCCTGTATTATGTTTAAGGTCCTCATTTTTACCGTACCTGAGTACCTGGAATTTATCACTGTTAAACATCATATTATTTTCTGATGCCCAGTCGAAAACTTTATTAATATCAGCTTGAAGTTTTTCAATGTCTTCAGCCGAGGTAATTTTCATACTGATTTTTGTGTCATCTGCAAAGGATGATACGAAGCTGTGACTTGTATTTTTGTCTATATCTGATATGAGAATAAGGAAAAGCAGCGGTGCAAGGACTGTACCCTGAGGTACAGAGCTTTTAACTGCACTTGGACTGATTTTATATGGTTGACCGTTACC